>MU119447.1:0-86680 GCA_014904845.1 Acephala macrosclerotiorum
GAGGCTTTAATTGGCCGCTTTTTTCACCGGATTTGAATCCAATAGAGAAGGTTTGGAGATGGATGAAAGAAGAGCTGAAGAAATTGCCATTTGTCTCGACTTCTCTGGAAGAGTTGCAGAGAGAGATCCAACGACTTTGGGACTAAGTCGATCCACGTGATTATCGACGATATACTGATCGATTGACTTGTAAATTGGAAGATATAATTGAAGTAAGGGGACTAGCTACTATTCTTTAATTTTAGATTTCAATTTCATGGAATTCTATCAATATTTGATTAAATGGTAATTTTTTAAATAGTGAGGTCTGACTTTTGAGGGGCTCGCTTAAAGTGGCCGGGAGTAATGGCCGCAACTCTTACAAACGGGTGATACTGTATTTGATGTTTAAGGCGAGGCTGTACGGAAAGCCGCTCAAAGCTTAAGGATATAACTTAATTTTAGCGTTATTCTTTTAATTTCTATTTTTAGGCTGCAGAGCAAGGTTCATAGGTCTGGCGTTCAATAAGAGTCGTCTGTATCATGGCTGACTTGAGTCGCAACACCACTGACATGATGAGCTTCTTTTTGGGGACAAGATCTTCGCAGAATGCTGCCATAGCGGCACAGATACGATGCAGCAGCCAATGAGAAGAGAAATGTTCAGCCACAAACCCCAAATTACCAATCAAGAAACTGTCCAACATTGGCGTGTTTCTGCAGGCTTTTAAATATTGGAAAGCCACACCCGAGTCGAGAGCGCCACAATGCTACCATTCAACTCAGCTAAAGAGCAAGGGAGCATTTCAAGATCATGAAGCACCTCAGACTGTCAGGGTCTCCCTCCTAATATCTATCCCATCTTCCCTCAAATTTCTTCCAAAATGATATTTCAAATCTTGGAACTTTGTATCGTTTTCTACAATTTATTTACAGCAGCTACAGCACTTGATGGTGCCCCAGCAAAGCCTACCAATTCGTTCCAAAGTCTTCAGGATGGAGCAAAGCCCCCACAGCCGACCAGGCCACCGAGCCTTACACACCAGGCGTTGAAAAGAGATACCAATGTTTGCGGCATAATGCAAAATGATCCAGGGAATTAAACCAAATCACTTGTTGAACGTTCTAAAACTAACAACATTCAGTGTATTCGGATCATACATATGCTTGCCAGTCCGGGGAATATTGCCTCTGGGAGGAGAGCTGGTGGGGATGTTGCTATACGACGCCTGTACCTGGTTGTTGGGAGTACTCCTGTCCGTGGGTCACTTCATGCATTGGATTACAAGACCTCTCTTCCTGTGACTCGAGCTGTTCAAGCGATGACGCGATTTTGAAATGGTAAGATACTCGGCAAAAGACTAAACAGCCACGCACTAAAACTCTTTTCAGTACGAACAGCCAGAGTCCATTCTGCGCTACAGCTACAGCTGTGGAGTTGACAGACAACTTGCTTCATACGACTTATGATATGAACCTGAGTATGTCGACGACGTTCGAACATTACGAGTGTGCGACATCACAATATTCCCTCAGCTTCACTGTAACGGCAGAACAGTCTGAGGAAGTCCCGTGTGCACCACCGTGGATCACAATTCCAGCGTCTTTGAGCAAATAATCGGCTACACATACAACGGACTCACAGCACATATACTCGAGCCTTGTCGACGGTGTCTTAGCTCGAGGCCAGGTGCTTCCCAATATCACAACTACCACTGTTATACCACGGAAATGTTTCCATTTCCCATCCATATGTCTCACGTGAGCAGCGCCGCCTTGCTCAGGCTCGGCTCAGGCCCGGCTCAGCTTCGGCTCAGGTGTGCTCAGGTGTGCTCAGGCCTGCTCACCTCCCCATTCATACGCTTACTAGAAATCGTCAACTTTTAACGAGGGGCCCGAAAAGGCCCCTTTCTTTCCTTAGCTAGGGATCCCAAATATTTACCCTGCCTAATTTAAAATTGGACTTTGCTTCTTTCTTCTTCAAGCTTCTCACTATGCTTACTTTTATGTAATCGAGAGGCACATCTCCTGCCATCGTGTCTTCCCACTTTTGCGTTAATGCAAATTCTGTATTGCCTTACTGAAACTTTACCAGAGGCTTAGTAAAACCGCGGGTCATTTTTACTTAATTTACTTGTCTTCCATCTTCTTATCGTTTTTCATCTTCTTATCATCTTCCATTTTCCACTTTTTCATTTTCTCATTATTTTCCATCTTCTTATCATTTTCCACCTTCTTATCATCTTTCACCTACCCATCTTACAAAGACTTTCTATCAAACCGCACACTATAAGCACCAAACTAAATGAATTAAATTAAAGAAGACTGAATCTAATTATTTTTTGAAATCACGCTTTTGTGTATTACTACTTTCTCCGTCGACCTATTCCAATCCCATCTTTTTAAAAATCGATTTTCCAAAGTATCCAAATCGATCTTTTTACGATGGTATCGAACTACTATACTTTCCATTTTCGACAAAAGTTTACTACAATAGTAATTGCTTTCTACTACAAAAGTAAACTGTAAAATTTCAAGTACTCGGTCTACGAAAGAATATTAGTAAAGAGTTATAAGTTCTCTATTTTAATTATTAGAATTACTTATTAACGTAGAACTCGTATTACGTACAAACAAATCCACTAGTTTAATTGTTTTTCAGCAAATTGTAAAAGTATTTTCTTTAGTACAATTCGATTCTTTTTAATATCACAAGATTTCAAATCTTTAAATTTATTGAAATATTAAATATAGAAAATATTCGTTATAATCATTTTCAACACTTTATACTTTTTTAATAGTATAATTTTTTTTTGATTATATATTAATCGAAATAAAATTAAATTAATAGAATTAAACGCACTTTCTTTAGTAATTATAATTAGTATAGATTTCAATTTCTCGAATTTTTTTTTTTAAGAAATATTGTAATTATTCCAACGGTAAAAATAATAAAAAAATCGAAAAAAAATTCAATTTTCGATTTTTCGAGAAATTTAAAAATCTAGAAATCAACGATTAAAATAATTTCTTTCTATACTATAATACTATAATCGCTTATTTCAATTTCTCGATATATTTTTTTATTAACGAACAATTTTATAATATTTTTTTTTATTTTTTTTATATTTAATATTGATACTTTTTTGATTATTATTTCTATAATCAAATCGAAATCAATATAATTAATATTTTCGTTAAATCGCAATTTTTTATTCGTTTCAAATTTTGATTTATTTTAAAACTTTATTATTTATTGTATTTTTTTAATTAATATCATTTTATCGTTAAAACTTTTTATTGTATTTGCGTAATTATTTTTATCGACCATTTGAATCCACTTAATCCGGTGATAGTACTTTTTATAAAAAGAATTCGTTTATTACATTTTTAACGTTTTCTCGAGAAAAGTAATATAATCGTTATTTTTATAAATTGTACGAATAATTTTACTCTCGTTTTACGAAATTGTATACGTATAAATATTTTCAAATCAAATAATTCGTACATTTGATTATTCTCGTATTAAAACGAAAATAATCGAAATATCGAAATATTCTTTTTTAATAATCGTATAATCGAAATAGTTTTCGTTGCGAACTATAATTAGTATAGTATATAACAAATTTTTTAAAAAATTGATTTAATAAAATATTTTTTTATATTATCAATTGATAACGTAACGTAATTTAATTACATGATTTAAAATTCTATTTATCGATATAATATAAAAAACTGAAATTTGTTTAATTAAATAAAACGTTAATTTATTATATTTACATATTATATAATTTCTTTTAGCGATATAATACATTTTAAGACTCGTTTTTTTATTTGTCAAAACACACTTATTAATACGTTATTAGTCTCGCGAATTAAGTTTTTAACGTGATTTTTTTAGCGCGATTCGAATTTCGTATTATTTTCTTTTAATAAATACGTCGTACTTAATAAAACGAAATTGCATTTACGATCAATAAATTACAATTGTATTAATAACTCGAACTACTAATTGTAATTTATTTTTCAAAGTCAAAATAAAGCGACGTTAATTGATTTTAATTGAATTTACTATAATAAATCAATTGATTAATACTTTACAATTTTTATATAATTTTTATTAAATCATATTTCAAATCGAACGCGAATAAATTAAATCGATAAAATAATCGTTTTTATTAAATATTTATTTTAATTCAATTTTTAGTTTGTTTATATTACGACAAAAAATGTAATAGAAATTGGTATATTAATATTTCGATTTTTGAAATTTTTAAAATTTCAAATTTGAAAAAAAAAAATAAAACTTTAATAATAAAATTGTAAAAATTTATTTTTAATTCGAACTACAAATAAAATAAATAAATTAATTGGATTTAATATTTTCGATTTATTAGAATAATAAAAAAACAAATAAATATTAAATATTGTAAAAAAAATAATAATTTAATTTAATAAACGTTAAATAAAATTATTAAAGAAATTAATAGTATATTATTATACGAACAATAGTAAACGTTTAAAGAAATTACTATTGATAAATAGTAAAATAAAAAATTATACGATATATAGTATTTTTTTTACTAAAAATCAAAATAAATAAATTTCTTTGAAAATAATTATAGAATTGTATGCGATTACGATTATAAATATATATTTTTTTTAAATTGCGTAGTAATTTTTTTGAAGTAAGTTTATTAGTTTTAATTTAAAAAAATACGTATTTATATATATATTTAATTTATATTAATTAATTGAATTTAAATTTTATTTTTTTAAACTTGGAATTTTTACGATTATTTGAATTATTTTTTTATTGATCAACGTTATTATTAAAACTATTTAATAAAAATATATAATTTAATTTACAAATAATTAAAACATCGTATTGTATAATGTATTCAATATTTTTTTTATCGAATTCTCGTATATTTTGAATTAATTCATTAAAAAAATTAAATAAATAATATTTTTCAATTTTATTATTCAAATCAAATTATATTGTTTTAATATTTTTAAAATATTAATATATATTTTCGTATAATAATTACTAAAATATATTACTATCAATATAAAAAATAATAATAATAATAAAATTTATTTGTTCGATTTTAAATTTAAAAAATATTAGATTATAATTATATAATTTATTTTTTATATTGTTTTTATAAGTTTTTAAAGTTTATATAAAATTGTATTTTTTAATATTTTCTAATTTTAGTAATTATTATATTTAATGAAATTTCGTATATAATTAGTAGTAAATTAATTTGAAATTCAATTTTTTAAGTATTTAATATTTTATTGTCGACAATTGAAATGAGATTTGTTGAGAACACGAGAGTATTAAAAATTAATCGAAGTAAAAAAATAAAATGAGATTTATTATTGTAGAGTATTAATTGTTTGTTTTATATTTATATTTAATCGTTTTATAGTAATAATAAATTTGATCGTTGTTTGTATTGCGTTTATATTTGGTATTTATATCTTTAAATCAAATAATGTTTTTTTTTTTAAATAGAAAAAGAAATTGCTTTTTTTTATATTTGTTTGTATTAGTATTTGTATTCGATATACGTTTTATTTCGTGTATCGAAAGAAAAAATATTTGATCGTTTTTTTTGTTTAATCGTATTAGTATTAATTTGATTTTATTGTTTTAATTCGATAGAAATATTCGTTAAATCGTATTATTTTTGTTCGAAATTGTATTAATACGTTCGTTTTTTTTCGTTTGAAATTGTTGTATAAAATACGAGTGTATTTGTTTGATAATATTATATTAATATTTTTCGAATATTTTTTTATTTTATTTAATAGTATTGTTTTTTTTTGTTTTTTTATTATATTATTTATAATTGTAAACTTAGTTTATTGATTTCGTTTTTGCGATATTCGATTTGATTTAATAATTTGTTATATTGCTTTTTTTGCTTTTTTGTTTAACTCGAAGTTTCTTTGCGATAAGATTTATATTATAGAAATAAAATTGCTTTTTTTTCTTAGTATACGAATTAACTCGTAAATATTTTCAATAATAATTTATTTTGATTAATATTTTAATTAATTCGTTATTAATAAAAATTTTTGATTATTTGTAATTACGATAATTTGTTTTTTTACTAAATATAGTAATAAGCATTTTATTACTATTGTAATCGTTACGAATTTTACTATATATAGACTTTATTTCGTTTTGATTTTTAGTGTAATTAAATATATAATCAATTTTTTGTTTATTATAATATTAAAAGTATTGTAAATAATTTTTCTTATTTCAATTACTTTTTTTCTCGTAAACGAGTTTATTGTAATTCGTATACCGCAAATAAAATTCGTTACGTTTATAACTTTTTTCGTTTTAAGATTAATTATAGTGAAAAATCGTTTTTTCTACGAAATTATCACGTAAAATTAAATAATTTCTATTTTATTCATTGACGTGTATTAATACGCGTAACAAGTATTAATTTATATTATTTTAATTAATTAATTATAATATATTATAAAGTTTATTATATTTATTTATATAAGTTTTTATTTTACTTTTTTTTTATTTTTTGTTTTTGTAAATATTTTTAATTCGAATCGAAAAATTCAAACAAATTTTTTTTCTACAAATCAATATTCGTTTACTTTTTAAATTTATATCAATACGCAATTTATTATTTCGTTTTATTTACAAATCGACACGCGTATTCATTCTTTCGAACTATATAAAAAATATTGTTTTTTATCGTCAAATTATAGTTTTTATTATATACTACGTTTTATAATTGTAAACTATTTCGTACTATTTTGTCAAATTTTTTTTTATAATAAAATCGATCGTATCTCATAGAAATTACTTTATTGTATTTACACTTTTAATTAAACAATATAATATAGTGTTTTTTTTTTATTAATCAATATATTATTTCATTTTTATTTATTGTTTTTTTATATATATATAATACTAATTTCTTATGTAATTAAAATTTAATTATTTGTAGATTCAATCGTTAAATCGATAGTAATTAATATTATAATTATATTTCAAAATTCGAAATACGTTAAATTTAATTATTAATCGATTTTGATTAAAATCGCGTAAACGTTATAATAATCGTATTTATAATACTTAAATTAATTATCGTAATTCGAACGATTTTCGTAAAGTAATCAATATCGTATTAAATTACCAATTATTTTAATTTTATTTTTTATATTCAAACGTATTTAAAAGTTTTTTATTACGTTTATTCTATTAATTCTACTTAGAAATCGTATTTTTATTACTTTTTTTTTTAACAAATACTAATTTTCTACGGTTTTCGAGTTTTTATTATATAATTATATATATTTAATCGCTTTTTTCTTTTCAATTTTCTTTTAACAAATACTTGAATTTATTTTTTAATAAATACTCAATATTATTTTTTAACAAATAACGAGTAAATTACTTTGCAATATCTTTAAATCGTAAATTTGTATTTATAAATTTAACGTAAAAATTTTGTATTTGTATCAAAAATATTCTTTTGACGAAATAAATTATGATTTTATTGATTTTTAATCGCTTACGATTAATCGAAATTTTATTTTTAATACGAGTACTCGTCGTCGAATGATTTTTATACTTATTTTGATAGTAGTTTTTTATTCTAATAAAACTATATCGTTATTACAAAATAAAGTAATAAACTTTACAATATTATAATTATATTTTATTAATTCCATCGTAAACAAAATTGTATAACGAAAGAATTATATTTAAAATTTTTTTCTTTAAAAATTTTGTTTTATTTTAAGTATTTTTTTCTTTAAAAAATAGAAAATAATATATTTAAAAGAATCACATTAAAAGTATTACGATTCACGTGATCAAACTATGACTTTAAGACTCGATAATAAAATATTATTATATTATTAATAATTGATCAATATAATAATATATTACTTTTATTCGATTTATTATATAGTATTCTTTAAATAATTGAACTAGATTTACTAATAAAATTTGTTTTTATTTTTTTTTACGTATGAAAAAAAAATATTACTACGTATATAAAATTTAAATTTATAGTTTGTTTTCAATTTTACAATTTTATATTCGTATTTTATTTTATTAAATATCAATTTTAATAAACGATATAATATTTGAGTATAATTTTAAATTTAATTAATTTACGTATATACGAATTATTACGATTTGATTTATAAATATCGAAAGTTTTTTTAAACGCGATTTAATAAATCAATTTTAATTATATTTTTTTTCGAAAATAAAAAAATTTATCGTAGAAAATAAAAAATATAAAATGTGTAATTTTTTTTGATTTCGATAGAAAACGATTAAATACGAGAATTATTACAAGTATTCGTTTTTGTTGTAATTAATCGATGAATACATATTTTACGAAGTATTTAAATATTCAATTTTTGTTGAATATTATTATTGTCGAATTATACGAAGTTTTTTTTTCGCAATTTTAATAAATTTTGAAAAAATTATTGAAATTAATAATTAGATTAATTTCGAATTGGTTTTTTTTTAATATTAGACTATATATTTTAATGTCTTTAAAATTATCGAATAAAAACAAAATGTAAAAAACTGTTTTTATTACAGAGATTAATAGATTAAAAGATTTCAAAAAAAATGAAAAAAATGAAAAAATGAATTTTATAATTTAATTACATTATTAGAAAATTTGAATAATAAATTACATATATTAATATAAACAAAAATCAAATTATTTTCACTATTTATTATCGATAAAAACATTAAAAATCTTATTAGAAACTTTATTAAACTATAAATTCGCGCGTATTATTATAATTAAACGAGTAAATATTTAAATTGTATATAATTATTGAAATTAAATTTTGAATATTCGATTCGTTTTATCGACGTAAGAAATATTAATAATAATTTCATAAGATTTCAAAAGACGTCAAAGGAATAAATTCTATATTTTATATTAAATTATTATTAGAAAATAAATAATGAAAAAATTAAAACGACAAAAGCAAATTTGATTAATAAAATAAAATTTATCGATATATATACGTTGTTTAAAATTATTTAGAACGCAATTATAATCACTCGATTATTTGACGTTCGATTTCTTTGGATCGATTTTTTGTGTATTATTTAAAATATAAACAATTTAAATTGAAAAAACGAAATTAGTTTAATAGAATAATATTATTCGAATGCATTTTTTACGATCGTTGCGATTAGTATTAGCGATTATAATCAAAAAATTTTGTACGAACGAACTATTAAACGATACAAAGTATATTTTTATTATATTAAATATATAATCAAATGAAATAAATCGAAATATATCGAGTTTCGATAAAGTTTTATATTATTTGCTTTTTTATATATTTTTCTTTAAATTGATAAAACGTTTTTTTATTCTTGTAAATAAATTTTACAAAAACGTTTTCTATTTAAAAGAATTTTATATTGATTTATTTAAAAAGTTTTTTAAAAATGTCGAAATAAAAAAATAATAAAAAAAAACTAAAAATTCGATACTAATATTATTAAATCTCGAAATATAGTATTTATATTTTCGCGTGATTTTATTGCTTTTTATTAGTTTAAACTTATAATAAAATATTTGAGAATAAAATTGATTTTTGAAAGCGATCGATTTATTATTATCGAAAGAATTATTCGAATTATTTCAAATTAATATTTTGATTTATATACATTTGAAATATTTCGATTTAATTTTTTAAATATTTTAATATAATATTGTTTAAATCTCGTATCAAAGATTGAATATTTGTCGTTTTAAAATTGAATATCGAGTTTTATTTTATTAAAATTTGTATAGATTATAAAATTTATACTAAAAATCGTTAATTTAAATTCATTTATAGATTATTATTCTCAAGATAATATTTCGTTTAAAAAAGTTTTACGATTAAAATCGCGTTTATACAAATTTTATATTTCTTACAAAAATACTTTTGTATTTAAATTTAAATATTATTATTATTGCTTTTTTTTTATTTTCGACAGTTTGAAAATATTCTTAAAAAATAAATTCAAATTTAATTTTAATTCGTTTAATTTTATTTCGTTTGATAATTTGCAAATATTTTTTTATATTATTATAAAAAATACAAATCGTAAAAATTGATCGACTTTAGAAATATTATATATTTTGATTTTAATATTTGTAAATAAATTAAAAAGTATATATAAACGCATTGAATTATGTACAATGACTATTTATAAATCGCATATAAATTTCAAAATATTTGAGTTTTTTGTATATATTAATTTTATTTAATTATTTGTATTTTATTATATTTTAATATAATAATAATACGTTTAAAATTTATTCTATTTTTTATTTTTTAATTTTATTATATAGTCTTTAAAATACTCGAATTTAATATTATATAATTATAGAAATAAATAAAAATTATATTTTCTATTTTAATATATTAAATTGAAAAAGTATTTTAATTAAATATACAAAAAAAATAATTATATATATTTATATAAACGTTAATATATATAATATTTATAAAAAATTTTCTTTGAGCGTTTTTTTCATTTTAATATTTTATATTTTATTATACGTAAAAAATTATTTATTTATTAATCGAAATAAAAAAATAATAAACAATAAATAGAATTTACTATTTATTTTTATATTTATATTATAAAACTTTTTTTTTCAATAAACTTTTAATTCTAAGTTTTCAATGCGATTATCAAATTAAATTATAATATTTTGTAAACAAACGACGAATTTGAAATATAATACTCGTATTAATTTTATACTTTTTATTATTTGAAGTTTATTTCTATTTTTTAAAAGCACAAAAACAATATTTTTAAATACGTTATTACAATTTACGTATTACTATAAATTTATTATTTTTATTTTTTTATTTTTTATTTATTTAATATTAATTTCTTTTTAAAATAAACAAATAAATTTTAGTATTAGTATTTATATTTATATTAATACAAATATTTATAATAATCAAATTTTTCGTAGAATTGAAAAGAGATTTTTAATTGTTTTAAAAAATTATATAAAGATTATAAATTTGAAAAAAATGTAAAAATGTTTTAAAATATATAAACAAATTTCAATAAGATTAAAATTTTATCGGTTTTATTTAAATAATTATTTTCAATATAATCAATTAACAAAACTTGAATTTTCAATATATTTGAACAAAATATTAATTAATATTTCAATATTATTTTTTATATTGTAAATATCGAAAATAATTTTGAATATATAATAAAAAAAACTTAAAATAAATCGTTTAAAACTATTCTAAGAATAATAAAAAACTCGATAGTAAATTGAATTAATATAATTTTTTTATTGTCGTCGAATTATATATTTTTGTACTCATTTTTTTTTATTATAAACTTTCAACTTTTCAAATACAATATGTATTACACGTTTTTATTTGATATTTTCGTACGTTTCTTTATAATAAAATTATTAGCGCAATTAAAAACGCGTTCGAAAAATGCGAAAATTGTAAAAATAACGAAATAATTACATATTATTTGAAAGATAATAAAGAATTCGTAAATTTTATTTAATATATAATTATTTATTTTCGTATAAATAATTTTTCGTTTAAAAATAAACTTTTTGTACTATTTTTTAAATTCAATATTAATTAGCAAAAGAAATTGATCGATTTATTGAATAATAACGTATTTATTATAATCGTAGTATAAATTTTTTTTTTAATTTTCGTCGCTTTCGTTTTTAAAAAAAAAAGTACAACGATTTTCGCGCGCAACGCGTATTTTTTCAATTACTTTAATTCGTTAATATACGATTTTTATAATACTAATAACTCGACGTCGATACTAATTATAAACGTACTTAAAATTAGTTTTAACGCGTGTATATTTTTTAGATTTAATATTGTTTTTATTGTTGTAAAAATATATTAAAACGTTGAATTTGTATCGCGAGTCGCAAATTGTAATAACGAAAAAATAGCGCGTTACGAGAGACTTTTTATAATACTTTTCAAAGATTTTATAGTTAACAATAGTAATCGTTTTTAAAAACGATTTATTATTTTGAGTTATAAAAGTATTCAATTGTTGCAATATATAAAAATAATTAAAAATAACGTTATATAAAATAAAATACTTTTCAATTTGTAATTAAATCGTAAAATAATAAAAAATATTAAAAAAAATAGTAATTTGTTTTATTATAATTCAGTTTTTATTTATTAATATTAAATATTTTCAAATAAATTTATTTTATTTTTAAAATTGTAGTATTGCGTATAAAGATTTTTTTATTTTAATTATAATTTTCAATAATTTGTCGATAGAATTTTATCGTATAAATATATTGTAAAATAATTCGTAGAAAAAAACGTTTATCGTAAAATATATATTTTTCAATTTTTAATATAGTTTTTTTTGATCGTTAATATTAAAAATAAAAAAAAAAACTACGAAATTTAAAAAAAGTTTTTTAAATTTCGTTTTTTGTAAAAAATTGTATTTTTCTTTTAATATAAATATAAATATAGCGATTAATATTAAATTCGATTTTAATGATTTTAAATACTATTATAAATTAAAATAAATTCAAAAATGAATTCTATTTTTGTTAATGTTTTTAATATTATTTTTTTATATAAATTTGTATAAAAAAACGATAATATAAATATTAAATAAAACAATTTACACGTATTTACTTGAATTGCAATATTATATATATATACGCAATAACGTATATCGCTATTTATTTGTTAATACTATAAAAAATAAAAAACTTGATTTATTTTGTTTAAATTTTTTTATTTAATTTGAATAATTTTTTTAAATTTTTCGAATATAATATTATTTAATGTAATATTATTTCAAGTAATAAAAATTACTAATATTATAATATTGAATCTATTTGTAATTTCGATTAATTTCTCGTAAAAATACGTACTACTATAAATAGTATTTTAAAGTTTAATAATATTTAAAAAAATAGACAAATGAATACTATTTTTTAAAATGATATATATAATAATAATAAAATAATTTAATTTATTGTTTTCAAATTATCTATTTATTATAAAAATTACTCGTTCGTTTTTCTCAATATAATCTTAAAAAACTTTATATTGTATTCATTTTACAATATTATATCGTTTTTCGAAATCGCTTATTAAAACTTTGATCGAGAATTGCTTTAAAATAAAATTTAAAAACGTAATAAAAACACGCGTTTCGAATTGATCAATAAAAAAAAAAAAAAAAATTATTTTTAATAATAAATTCAAAAAATAGTATATAATATAATTCGATGAATATTTACTAATTTTTAAGTTTTTAAAAATAGTAAAATATAAAATTTTTTTTTTTTTTTTTATATTTATTTTTCTTTTTTTGAGTTATTAAAATTTTTAAATAATATTTCTTGTAATAACTTTTGTAGTTTTCAATCGAATTTAATAAACGATTAATCAATTTAAATTCGAATATCGTACAATTAAAAAATGCGCAAATAATAATTATTATATAATAATTTGATTCGTAAATCGTTCGATAATAATAAAAATACATATTTGTAAATAGAAAAATAATCGTAAGTTTAAATATAAAATTTTTTTTCTTCGATCGCGCGTTAAAAAAAAGAATTGATATATTTTCGTTCGAAGTAGTAAAAATACGATTACGTTTTGAAAAAACTTTAAAAAGTTTTCAAAATTATAATTTTTTTTTAAAAAGTTTAAAAAACGTTATTTGAGATTATTGAAATATATTGAATTCGTAGTATAATAATTTTGATAATTTAAAGTAAAAGTAGTAATAATAATAATTTTGAAAAGTAAATATATAAAATATAATCTTATAATAAAAAAATCAAATTCTAGGGATTTGATTGGTTTTCGACTCGGAATTACATTTTTACGATTACGTACTTTGATAATTTAATTATTTATTTAAGTATCGATACAAAATTGATTAAATCAATTAATTAGAATTTTAAAATTGATTAATTCAATCAAAGAAACTTCGATACGTATTGATAATATTGCGTTGAAATTTGTATATAAATAATTAAAATAATTAAAATTTGAATTATAATACGTTTACTAGTTATATTATATATTATTCGTAATAAATTAAATTTAAAATTTGAAAAATAAATTATTTTTTGTATGCGTATTAAAAGAATATAGTATTAATTTCTAAATTTGATTTCTTTTTTGAATTCTCTAGAGAATATACAAAATATAAAAATAGAGAATTTATTACATTTAAAAATTTGAATTTTTAAAACGAATTTCTTAAAATTTCAAACGCTTGAAATTATTATATACAATTTATTTAATTTCGATAATCAAACGAGAATTTTTTTCTTTTTCTTATTTACACATTTTTTTAAAATTTTATTACTACTTTTTCCAATTTCTTAAAATACGATATTAAATCAATTCGCGCTTTTTGTACTTTTCGCAATTTTCTTTATTATAAATTCAAATATAGTTTTCAATTTACTTAAATCGAGAACAATAACAGCGTTTACAAAAAGCGAACTCGCAATTTCTTTCGCTTAATACGCACATGCACATATAGTACTTACGCTCGATACTAAAAACAATAATAATCGAACGATTTTCTAAGTAGTAATAAGAAACGATTATTTTATTATTGTAAAACGATTATTTCAAGAGAAAATCGATATTAATATTGTAATAATATATTACAATAAACGAACAACCTTTTAAACAATAACAAAAAATAGTTATTTCGTTATTATAAAACGATTATTTCAAAAAAAGATCGATGTTAATACTATAACAATAGTAAATAGCGATAGACGAATAATTTTTCAAATAATAGTAAAAAGCGATTATTTCGATATCGTGAATTTTTTTCATTATACAAATACTATATAATATTTTTTATATTTGATCGATTTTTTTTACATTTTTAATCTATAGAAAATCAATGAAAGCGTTCGTTTATTTACTCGTTTTTTTTAGTATTTCGATTTTAATATTTTTTATATATTTATTTATTATTAAAATTTTAAAATAATTTAATATTTTATTTATTTTCTAGTAATTTTTCGTTATATGAAATAATAATAAAAATTGTATCGATGTTTTTAAATTTCGATGTATTGTTATTGAAAAATGTATTGAAATATATTAATATTAGTAAAAACAGTACGAAGAAATAAATACTTTGATACGTTTATTAATATAAATAATTTTATTTAAAAATTTAAATATCAAAATAAATTTATTTAAATTAAAATAATAAATTATACAATAAAAGTATTAAAATATAATATTTTAATAAAAAATTATATTTAAAAAATTATTAGTTTTTTTTGTAAATATAAATATATTTTTATCGTTATTAAAAACGTATTTGAAATTTTTAGTGTATACAATTTTTTGATTTTCGATTATTTTTTGATAAAAATATTTTCGTTATTAATATATATTAAAAAGTATATTAATAATAGATTTTTTCGTATTAGAAATTCTAAAGAAGTATAATTGTTTTTTGTTACTTTTAAATTGATCAAAAGTATACTCGTATTACGTTTCGATGATCGTAAATTTGAAATAAAATAAAAAATATTAAATAATAAAAACAAAAATCAAATAATAATCGAATAATAATAGTTTGATATTAAAAAATTGTATTTGAATTAAATACGAAGTTTTTATTTAAAAAGAAATACATTTTATTTATATAGAGTTTTTATATTTACTAAATATCTATAAATCTCAAGATTCCTTGGATCCCAAGAGATCCATAGATTTATCACGTGACCTAGGGTCTTTTATTAATCGAGGTCTTTCGCTTGTTGAGTCTATAGTTTATTAGTCTCGTAATTTGTAATAATTCAAACTCTCAAAAGTATAAATAATTTTATTAGTTTTTTTCAAAATCAAAACAATATAAAAAAGTTTTTAATTAAAAATACAATTTATTTTTGTAAAATTATTTAATAATATTACAAATTTTATATTATATTTTTATAATTTTAATAAAAAGAAATTTAAAAGAATTAATATTAATATATATTTTCAGTATTTAATTTATTTTAAAAATCTATAAAAACAATTTTTAAATATATATTATATTTCTCGAGATTATTTTAAACGTTTTATACAAATAAATCGAATTAACGATATTTGGTAAATATAATCAAGTAATATTAATTCAAAGTAAATAAAAAAATTTTGCGATTATTAGAAAAAAAAAAATTAGTTTTTACAAGTAATTTAATCGTTTGTAAAATTGATTTCATTTTTTTGTTTAAAAAAATATTATAAATATAAATTATTTTTATTATTTTTAATTAACGTCGAAACGAATCGCTTTTATTTATTGTATAATATTTAATTACTAGTAAAATTCGATAAATTTAAAATTTAAGAAATTGTTGAAATATAAACGTAATTATAGTTTTTAATATTTAAATTTATTTTTAAATCGTTTTTCGAAAAATAAAATAAACGAAAATATTTTTAATTTTAATAGTAAATTATTTAATATTCATTAATTAATTTTATTTTATTTTATTACGAAGTAAATTTATTTATATTTTTACTCGTTTTTTACATTTTTATAATATTTGATTATTTTATTAAAAGTTTTTTTTTTGTATTATAAAGTTAAAAATAATACGATAATTTAATTATTATAATTTTATCGTGCGACGTATTTTGCAGATTTAGAAATCTCGAATTCAATTTATATAATCTCGCAATAATTTAATAATATTACGAATTATATACGATAATTAATTAAAATAATAAAATAAATATAATATTGATATTTTTTATAAAATATATAAATTCGTAAAATAAAATACGTAAATATATTTATCGAAAAAATTGTTTAATATAATTTTATTATAATTTAATTTAAAAATTAATAAAATTTATTTTTAATTTTATAATTTTCGTGAGATTATTTGTTTGCTTTTTTTTAATTATAGTGCGTATATAGTATTAAACTTTTCTTTATAATAATACGATGAATTTTATTTTCAATTAAATTTATTATTTATTAAAACTGGTTTATTTTAAGTGTAATAAAAAAAACAACGTATTTAAAACGTTAATTGATCGATAAAAATTACTATAAATTTAGTTTATTATTTTTACTATGATTATTTTTTGAGTTTCGTAGAATATTGTATTTGAATTGTTTTTAGAATTTAATACGAGAGTTTAATATAAATTTCTTTTTACGAGTAATTATTTATTTTTTTTATTTTAAATATCGTTATATTTTTTGTAAGTATTTATCGAATACGTTTAATTTGAGATCGTATTATTACGGAATATATTTTAAAATATACGATAATATTATAAAAAATTATAATTTTTGCGAATATTTTTTTATTAAAATGTATATTTAATGTTTCGAAAAAAATAAAAAAATAGAAATATTTCAAAATATATAATAATTAGAACTCGAGATTATACGTTATTTTATTTTTGATTTTAGTACGTTTAAAAAAACTTTAAAAAGACTATTTTTAATATTTCGCAACTAGTATCGATTTTATTAGAGCGAAAAAATTTTGAAAAGTTCGCGAAGTATAATAATACTTATTATTTATTGAAATTGGTAAATACTTGTATTTAGTTTAAAATTACGTTTCGTTTATTTTAGATTATATAATTAAAAATAGTATAAAGTGAAACATTTAATTATTTTTACGAGAAAATATTATAATTTTAATAGTACGTATTAAAAAGAATTTTTATCGCTTTATAAATCGCGAGTTTTTATTATTTTCATTATTTATATTATAATTATAATTATTATTCTCAGATTAATAAATACTACTATTAATTTCTTTAGTTTTATTTTAATATTATTATTTTTTATTGTAATTATAATCGTTTTTTTTTATCGCGTTTATTATTACGTTTTATAATTATTATTTTTATAGTTTTTTCTAGTTTTGATTATAAAATAAAAAATAATATTCGAGTTTTTTTAATTTATTATAATTAATTCCGTTTTAATTATATTTTTGATTAATTAAAAAATGCGATAATTCAATAGATTAAAATTAAAAACTTGAAAAACTGGAAATTATAATTGAAAATTATTTTTTTTATTTTTCGAAAACTAATTATATGTTTTTTTTAAATTTAATAATGTTTTTATCGTTTTTTTTATTGTTTTCGTTTAATAATTAAAGTAAAATATAAAATATTAGTATATTTAATATATTTTTCATTATTTTATTATTATTATATTAATTAATCCGATCGTACAATAGTTCAAAAAAATAGTAATAAAAGTGAAATTGATTTTAAATAAAAACGAATATAAAAATCAAATTCTTTTGCTCGAGCAAAGAAATTAAACGGAAATCGTTATTAATAAAATAATCGTTTTCGATATTTTATTATAATTCGTAGTTAGACGAATTAATTAACCTATTTAACTCAATAGTAATTTCGAAATTAAAAGTATTTAATTCGTTATTTTCGAGAATTATTAGTTTATTTACATATTATCAAGAAATTATTTATTACAATAATAAAAAACCAACGCGTATACTTCGAGTATTTTAATTATCGTTTGTATTATTATATAGTTTTAATTTTTTTCGATTCGAATTATTATAATTTATATTAAAAATAAATATTTCGAGATATTACAAAATATTTTTAAAGTTTTAATATACTAATAAAATTACTTTAAACGAAATTTAAATTAAAAACTCGTTAATTAATAATAGCAAATTATTGTTTATTTTATTATTACAATTATTATTATTACGATTTATAATACTTATATTAAATTAATTAAATTTATTTTTAAAATCTTTTTTTTGCGTATTTTAAACTTCGATTATATTACTTTTCTATTAAATTACAAAATTATAATTTTAGTATTAAATTAATACGACTATAAATTTAATCTAATTATCGCGCTTTAATATTACGTTTATTTTATCGTTTAATAATACTAAATAATTATATAAACTAATTATTAAATCGAATTTGTTATTTTTACGTATATATAGTAAAATAATACGCTATTTAGAAAATAATAAATTTAAAAAAAATTATTAAAATTAAATATAACTCAAATTAATAATAATTATTACAAAAGAATTTAAAGTAAATAGAAATTAATTCTATAAAATTACTAATTTTATAATTTGAGATTTTTTTTTAAAATAAAAAATATAAAAAGATTATATAATCGGTCTATAAATAAACGTTAAACGAAAATAAATTCGTTTTTTTATTTTTTTTTTTATATTTATTTATCGCTTATAATTATTATATTATTATTATTAGATTTTTTTTTTCTTTTTTTTATATATTTCGTAAAATACGTTTTATTTTACTAAGATTAATAAAGTTTATTTATAAGGGAGTATTTAACGCTATAAAAAATTTAATTTTATTATTTTATATAAAATTAAATTAAATTCAAATGATTTTTTTAAACAGAGAAATTATCGATTAATGTATATTTTAACGTTAATATACGAAAATTATTTTTATATAAATTTTAAAACGTTTTAATCTATTTTATCAAACGTGTAATAATTAGATATTATAAAATCTAAAATCAAAAAATTCAAACTTTGTTTATTTTTTTTTGTTTATTTATTTTACTCGTTTATTTGATAATTTTATTATCGATCGAAAAATAATATTAAAAATTTGCAATTTTTATTTTTTTACTTTATTTATTTTCAAATTTGAAAATAGATTTTTTTATTTTTTTATTTTTATATTTATAATTCAAAAAAAAATATATTAAATATTCGCGTAATTTAATAAGACGTAATCGTAATCGTATAACGATTTTCGAAAAAAAAAAAAATATTAAATTTCGAATTATAAAATTTTGAATTAAAATTTCAATGATTTAATTTTTTTTTATTATATATATAGTTATTAGTTTTTTTTATCGTAAAATTAATTCAAATCAAAATATATAATATATATTATTGTTTTTATTAGAATAAAAAATTTATTGAAATATTATTATTATTATTAATACGCAAATTAATTTGTAATATAATAATTAGATAGTAATTAATCACGTTATTGTATAGTATTTTTTTGATTAATTTCATTGTAATACAAAAATATAATTAAAATAAAATATATATTTTTATAATTATTAAGAGAATATTATCGTTAAAAAATCGCGATAATACGACGACAAATAAAAAAGTCGTATAAGTTTAATTTATATTCGTATTTCGATTAATATAACGTGATTTAAAGAGTTAATTGTCGTTGTAAACACTTATAAATATTAAAAATAAAATGAAAAATCGAGAATTTCGAATTTTAAATTAAATTATATTATTTAAAATTTTTAATTGTAATAATAAAAATAGAAAAAAAAAACGGCGTATAACGAAATAAAACGATTAAACGAATAAAAGTATTAAAAAAAAAAAGATAAAAAAAGACAATAATTAAAAAAAAGAATAAAGCGTAGTTTTTATAGACGTCGAAAACGATATCGAGTTCGTGTACGCACTTTGTCGAATACGACGATCGTTAAATTCGAGAAAATTAATATTATACTTTAAATTATAAAATAATATATTTTAATTTTTTTTTTAAATAAAAATATTTTATAAAATCGAAAAAATAAAAAAAAATAAAAATTTTTAAAAAAATAAAATCAAAAAAATTCTTGAAATTTTTTTAATTTTTTTCGATTATTTTAATAATTATATTTTAAATTTTAAAATTTTATTAATTCGATTTTTTTTATTTATTAAATTTTTTTTTATTTTTTAATTATAAATATATTATAAATTTTATAATAATATATTAATAAATAAAAATTCGTAATAATAAAATTTTTATAATTATTTAATTATATTATTTAATATTATTATTAATTTTCAATTATTAATAATAATATATTCAAGTATTTTTTATATTTTAAAATTAATTTAATAATAAATTTCTAAGAAATTAATTTTTATAATTTTCTCGATTTAATTTTAATATTTATTATATAAAAATATTATCGCTTCGTTTTTCGTTCAAATAAAATCTAATGCGTTTGTACTTCGTAAATGTATTTTACTTTTTCTCGTTTTTATATTTTGGTATTTTATTTTGTAAATCTCGTAAAAGTATTTTTACGAGAAATTATTTTTCTTTATTTAATAATATACTTTTTAAATTATTAATTTTTAAATTGCGTTTTTTATAAGAGTTTGAAATTATAAATAAACTAATTAATATTTGTATTTAATAATCGAAGTAATTCGTTTAAAGAAACGTTTTATTATTTCGATAAATCTTATTAAAATATTAATCGTATTAAGTTTTCGATTTTACGAGTTCGTATTGTAATTATTTTTTTATAAAATTTCATAAAATATTTATATATAAAAAACTCTCGATTAATAAAATATTTGCGTAATTAAATTTAAATTAATTCGTTTTTTAATTTTTTTAATATATATAATTAAAATTAAAATCGATATATTAATTGATTTTCTTTAAAGTAAATTCTATTAAATAGTATATTGATCGCAATTTCTAACGTAAATATTAAAGAAATCAAAAGACGGATTAATTTAAATTTAATTACGCAAGTATTCTATTAATTAAAAACTTTTTATATATAAACTTATTATAAAATTCTATAAGAGAATAATTACAATATAGGTTTATAAAGTAAAAATCGAAATGTCGTGATTTTGGTATTCTATTTTGATTTAAAGTTGTTTAAAACATTCAAGTTTTTTTTTTTTCGATTTTACTAAAACCAATCATTTCAATTAATCAAATCGCAAATTGAAAACATAGTTATTTTCACTTCTATATTTTGCAGACTATAAACGGAGCTAACTATAAAGAGTTAATTTAATGCATATAATATAAAATTTAATTTTAAAATAAATAAATTAAAAGAATTATTTTTAAATATTTTAATTCTTAATTTTTAATTTTTAAACTCAAAACTCGATTTCAAACTTTTTTTCGACCTGCCCGAACCCCCCACACTCCAACCACGTGATTTTCAGCGGGTGGGGGTCTAAAGCCCTTTCCACCCTGCGCTGCGCTAGGCAATAAATATATATTTTTATAATATATGAAAATTACTCGTAGGAAAAATGGAAATAGGCCTTAGCTAGTAAGTATGCACCCCGGGTCGTCCTATGTGGTATATCGCCTGCATATCGAGTTCTAGTGGTCCACGTTTTACTTCGTGGCCCAGTGCGACAAGGCGTAATGAGGCTGTCGAGCGTATAAGACAACGCATGCGTACCATGAGTCGCCCTCTGACATGTCAGGCTGGACTGTCAGCTTGGCAGACCAAAAGCCACCCCAAAAAAGACCCAGAACTAAAAACCACCCATATCAACTCGCCGGTGGCCAACGAACTCCTGAGAGATTGTATTTGAATGGAAGCGTGCCTAGGCTAATTGGCTTGTGGAGCTCAGCCACCACAAGTTTAGAATTTGCTTCTTAAGTGCACAGCCCAGCGTCATAAGGCTGTCCCGTTCCATGGAGCTATTAATTATTATGGTTTTCTTGCTCACAGAGAGATATATTTTATTTAGATTTTCTAATTCTCTTAATCCTATTGAGCAGTTTTTCAAGAGTTCGGAACCAAATCAATTTGCAAGTTGCACTAGCTGGCACGTGCTTCTCCTCCCCAAGTCCTCTTAACCCAGCTTCGCCTGGCAGACACGGAATTTATTTATGATTTCTTTGCAAATTGCCACCCAAGCTGATACTTAAAGAATGTCTGAGCCACTTTTGAATATTCACGCCTGCTATATTTCTGAAGCAGACAAGCATCCACCTAAGTTTACACATCGCATTCGATACGCAGTGAATTTATTCAATACTTTAGAAAGCTTTTTGCTGGGAATAGCGACTACGAGCGATCCAGATGGTATGGGATTGCCCTCTGACCTTCTACTATGGTATGTATATCGAAAGGCTTTTCAAGTATTCCAACATGTCTGACGCAACCAGTTTTATCGAGCATGTAGAAGGACTAGGCACTATCCTCGGAAGAGAATTCCCCCAGTTTCCCAAACCAATTCTAAGCTACATCAAATCTTCAAACGCATTTGCGTCCGGCAACTCATTAGCTCCACAATGGCAAAACAATTGCGGGCTCTCTTTTCTTGAGAATTATCTGCGCATCGAATCCGAATCTCCTGATGACTCGGAAGACCAGTTACCAGGCTATCATCTCGGAACGTTTAAAATTCGGTCCATGCCTCTTGCAGTCTGGACAGGAGGCCATTTGGGAGCAAAACAGAGAAGCGTTCCAGTAGTGATGGTCATAGGAAACTGGGATCAACAGGATATTATGCAATTTGTCCGCCATTATGAAGGGCCTCGGAGGGAAGAGATGCGCTTACGCCGATTGATGGAGTCTCATGAATGGATATATCATGATCTTTTCTCGACCTTTATGGATTGGAATGAAGTTTGGGATAATGTGCGTGATCGATTGGGTGAGCTGGACTATGAAGTTCATCATCGGCTTGGTAAAGGCGACATCCTTGGCCGGATACAAAGTCTTAACAAGGCCACTGCGACGAATATTATGCTGAGGGAGACACTCAATATTCAAAAGAACTCGCTTGATACAGTCATAAAAATGGTCACAAAGAACCGCGATACAGCTGGCATTGGGCACAGTCTCGCATTCGTGATGAGGGGGGAGGAGCTTTTGAAGGCATTGGAGCATTATTGGACTCTGGCACATGGAAACAAAGAGCAATTGCAGAATTTAGTATCCATGATGCTCTCGTTGGAGCAGATCTCTCAGGGCCAGTCGGTTGGTAGGCTGAATATACTGGCTTTTACATTTCTGCCTCTGTCTTTCGTTGCTGTGAGTATTCCAATCACCTTGGAGATGCCAAGAAAACACGAAAACTGATCATTCCAAAGTCAATATTCGGTATGACGCAATTCACCATATCTCCAACATGGTACCCAGTATACGCCCTCCCTTTGCTCTCCCTGACCCTTGTCATCGCTATCCTCCTACCGAAATTAATCTCAATATGGGACAACTGGAAGAAGCCTCGAGTATCCAATCTTCGCCGTCGATCAAAAGCTAGGACGGCCCAGCATAATCTAGGCAGGGCTCTTAAGAATCTATTTCTTAAAAATGAGGAGTCCTGCCTACCTACACGCCGACTATCTAGACCCCGAACTAGCACGCGCAGAGGAAGGTCGCTGGAAAAAGCTACGAGTGACGAATCATTAAAACATCATGTAAGAACAAATTCGTTAGCAGGAGGAAATCCATTGTCAAGAAGGCCCGCCTCTTCTAATGGAAAAAGAAGGCCCACCTCTTCTCATGGAAAAAGCAGGCCCGCCTCTTCTGATGGAAAAAGAAGGCCCACCTCTTCTCATGGAAAAAGGAGGTCTATCTCTTCTCATGGAAATAGAAGGTCTATCTCTTCTCATGGAAATAGAAGGGGCCCACATCTTCTCATAGAAGAAGAAGGCCCGTCTCTTCCGATGGAAAAAGAAGGGGCCTATCTTCTCTGATGGAAAAAACTTGCAGGATAAATCTGGGGTTCCAATATTGTTAGAATAGGG
This sequence comes from Acephala macrosclerotiorum, assembly GCA_014904845.1. Lineage (NCBI taxonomy): Eukaryota > Fungi > Ascomycota > Leotiomycetes > Helotiales > Mollisiaceae > Acephala > Acephala macrosclerotiorum. Next base: position 24,565 of record MU119447.1, read on the forward strand.
GTAAATCATCATTCTTTTATATTGTGCGATATTTTTCTTTTATTTCCATGGCTCGCACAACGCCAGTATCCGTATAGAAGAGAGAGGTATCCCAATTTCTGAAGCACATTCTGTGGTCTATCCTACCGTATAAGGTCAATTATGAGAAACAATTTGTTTGAGCCAAAACCTACCCCTAAAGAGTCCGCAGATTTATGAGTAGTATCTTTCGTTGATATTTCATTTGTCTTTTCTTACCTTTGCGCGATAATTTCCAATGGTCAGGTATAATCTTTTGGGCGTTAACAAAAGAAGTGGAATCTGGGATAATATTCTCAGAAAAATAATAATAATTAGAGTACGAAGGCGCGATTTTAAAGTAATGAGCTATAGTTCGAATTTTCCTTATCCAAAATCAAGAATTTTATAGTAAAAATACTTAGATTAAATTTATTACCTTAAAATTATATTTTCGTATTTTATAGATAATTATAAATAGTTATTAAATAATTATATAATTAATATAATACTTAAATATATTATTTTTAGTATTTCGATAAAATATATATATTATATATATAATTTATTATTTTAAAATCGCATTTTTATAAAAAATAATAAATAATGAAAATTATAAAAGAAAAATAAAAAATAAGTAAAATTTTGAGATTCGAGAATATAAATATGAAATATAAATCTCTAAATTATAAAGTTCAAGTATTTATATAATTATTAATATATTTAATATTTTAAAAATATAAAAATAAAAATAATTTAAATATTTGTAAAATTATTTTCCAAATATAATTATTATTAATATTTATACGATTTATTTCTCTAAAATTAATTATATAAAATATATAATTAAATATTATATAATATAATATATTAAAAAATATATAAAATTAAATAAATAATATTTTATTAATTTGAAATATTAAAATCTTTTAATTTAATTAATTAATATAATTTTTTATTTCCTATTTATTAATTATTTATTATAAGGATTAATATGAATTTTTTCGAGAAAAAAAAAAATTACGTGAAAAATAAAATTAAAAAAAGAATAAACGATTTTCTTAAATTTCGATAAAAATATTAAATATAATTTTCTAATTAATAAAAAAGAATATTCTTAGTATATAATATTAAAAAAAATAATCGCCGAAGAATATTAAAAAAAAAATTTATATTCTAAGAATTAATATAATTTTTAATATAAATTAAATAAAATTTATAAATAAATTGAAATTTATTTAAATATATTTATATTCTAAATTTTAAAATAATTTATTAATCTATTATTATATTATTAATTAATAAGTAATTATATATTATAAATTATAATTATAAAATTTCTTAAATATATTTTTATTTAAAATATTAAAATTATTAAATATTAGAATACCAAATACTAAAATACTAATTAAAATATCGAAATATTATTATTTGAAATATTAAAATTATTAAATATTAGAATATTAATTAGAATATTAAAATATTATTATTTAAAATATTAAAATCTTATTTCTTTACATTTTTATAATTACGTAATTTATAAAAAGAGTTTCAAAGTATTTCTCTTTGATATTTAAAATAATTATAATATAAAAATAAATTGAAATTTTTAAAAAACATTTCTTTAAAATATTTTAAAGTTTTAGAATTTATTTTTATTTAAAATATTATAATTATTAATTATTAGAAATTGGAAAAAATATTAAAATCTTATTTTTTTTATAATTTTACAATTACGTAATTATATAATTTTTAAAAAAAGTTTTAAAGGATTTTCTTTTGATATTTAAATTAATTATAATAAATAAATATAAATTAAAAATCTTATAAAATATTATATTAAAATATTTTAAAGTTTTAAAATTCGTTTTTATTTAAAGTATTAAAATTACTAATTATTAGAAATTAAAATATTAAAATATTAATTTCTTATAATTTTTTAATTACGTAATTATATAATTTTTAAAGGGATTTTACTTTTAAAAGATTTCTTCTTATTATAATAAAATCGAAAATTTTATAACTTTTTATAAAAACGTTTTTATAAGGTTTACAAAATAATATATATATTAAATAAAAAAAAACTATTTATTAGTTTATTTATTAAATTAATTAAAGCGAATAATATTTTTTCTTTTAAAATAAAAGAAATATATTATTATATAATATAAAATAATAAAGAAAATATATAATATTCAAAAGAATAATTAATTATAATTATAAAAATATAATATAATATAATATAATATAATATAATATATTATATTTTTATTAATAAATTTATAATAATTTAAATTTTATTATATATATATTTTGATTTAAATAAATTAAATATATATAAAAAACTTTTAATTTTCTAAATATAATTAAATTTTTTTATTTTTCTATTTATTTATTTATTTATTTATTTATTTATTTATTTATAAGAATATCAAAATTATTATTTATATAAATTAATTATATAATTATTATTAATTTAAATAATTTAAAAAATAAATATATTAATAATATTTAATTAATTTTATTATATATTTCGAAATTATATAATTTGTTTAATATTTATATTTAGAATTATAATTAGAAATATAATTATAATAAAATATTAAATTAAATAAATAGTTAATATATTTAATTGATTTTATAAGAATATTAGAAAATATTAATAATATATTATTATTATTATTATTATTATTATTATTAAATTTAATTTAATAATTTCTTAATATATATTATTTTAAAAATATTATTATTTTGTTTTTTAATTATATAAAATTTAATATAATTTATATTTTATAAATATTTTTTATTTTCTTTTATTTTTATATTTTAGTATTTTATTTCGTAAATTTCATAGAAATATTTTTATGAAAAATTATTTTTTCTTTTATTTAATAATATTAATTAATATAAAAGAAATAATTTAATAGGATTTATTAAATGATAAATTTAAAAAAAGATTTAATAAATTCTATCGTATAATAAATTCTTTATTATATAATAAATAAATTGAAAAATAAATTTATTATTTTAATAAATTTTATTAAAATAATAATATTTTGAATTTTATTTTACGAGTTTATATTATACTTATTTTCTTATAAAATTTTATAATAAATTTATATATAAAAAATTAAAATTAAAATATTAATTCAATTTTTTTTAAATAAATTTTATCGAATAATAAAAGTTTTATATATTAATTATAATTTTTAATATAAATATTAAGAAAATTAAAAAATTAATTCATTCGAATTTAATTATATATATATATTCTTTTAATTAAATAATTTTTATATATAAATTTATTATAAAATTCTATAAGAGAATTAATATAATATAAATTCGTAAAATAAAAATAAAAATATTATAATTTTAATATTCTTTTAATAATTTAAAAATATTTAAAATATTTGGATTTCTTTTTAACTTTTTTTAAATTAATTTAATATATATAATATAAAATTAAATTTCGAAAAAAATAAATTAAAAGAATTATTTTTAAAGATTTTAATTCTCAATTTTTAATTTTTGAATTCGAAATTCAAAATAAAATTTAATTTTCTATTTATTGGAATTTTTATATTCTAATTAGAATTTAAAAATCGAGAAAATTATAAAAATTAAATTCTTAGAAATTCGCTTTTAAATTAATTCTAAAATATAAAGAATATTTAAACGTATTATTATTAATTTACGTTTATTAATTATAATTATTATTATAATTATTAAAATAATCAAAAAAAAATTAAAAAAATACTTTTAAAATTTCTTTAATTTTATTTTTTCGAAAGAATTTATTTCTTTTAATTTTTTCGATTTTACGAAGTTTTTTATTTTAAAAAAATATATATTATTTAATAATAAAATATTTATAAAAATAATTATAAATTTAATTTTCTCTTTTAATTATATTAATTAAAAAATTATAAAAAATAATTCTATGAAATTATTATTATAATAAAATAATATATTATATAATTTAATTAAAAATATATTAAAAGATTTAATATTTTATATTTTTAATTCTTTAAATAATTTTCTATATAATTTATAAATATTAAAATTAATTCTAAGAAATTTATTTTTTTATATTATTCGATTATTTAATTATATATTTTATTATAATTTAATAATTTTTAAAATAATTTAATTAATATAATAAAAATCGAAAATATTAAAAAAAATTTATATTTAAAGAAAATTAAAAAAAAAGAAAATTTGAAAACTAAAAAATAATCGTAAATAATAAATCGTATTATAAAAAGAAAAACGAAAATAAATTAACAAGTAAATTAAAAAAGAAATTATAATATACGCGAGATTATAATAAAAATAAAAATAAAAATAAAAATACTCAAAATAAAAGAATTATTATTATAATTTAAAAAAAAAAAATTACTTTAATTATTTTTATAATTAATAAAATATTATTAGAGTTTTCAATTTTAAATTAATTATTATAATTAATAAATAATATAATTTATAATTTTCGAAAGAAATTCTAATAATAATAAATAATTCATTTATTTATATTCTAATTATATAATTATTAATATATAGAAATTTAAAGTTTTTTTTATTTTATATTTTAATTTAATTATAATATAAATTATAATATTATTTTTTTTATTTTAAAAGAATTTTTTATTTATTTTAATTAATTTGATAAATAAATTAATAAAAAGGATTTTTTTTTTCGATATATATATTATTTTATAAGTCTTATAAAATTGTTTTTATAAAAAATTATAAAGTTTTCGATTTTATTATAATAAGAAAAAACTTTTTAAAAGTTTTTCAAAAAATTATATAATTAGAAAATTATAAAATTATGAAAAAAAATAAAATTTTAATATTTTAATTTATAATAATTAATTATTTTAAATAGAAATAAATTTCAAAATCTCGAATTTATATTTATATAATAATCGATTTAAATATTAAATTGAAATCTTTTAGAATTTTATTTAAAAATTATATAATTATAAAATTATAAAAAGAATAATAATTTAATAATTTAATATTTAATATTTTAACGTTTAATAATTTTAATATTTTAAATAAAAATATATTAAAGAGATTTTATAATTACGATTTATAATATGCGATTATTTATTAATTAATAATATAATAATAAATTAATAATTTTATTTGAAATTTAAAATATAAATATATTTAATTAAATTTCAATTTATTTATAAGTTTTATATTAATTTTTAAAGTATAAATAAAAAAGATGATTTTAATATTCTTTGGTAATTATTTCCTTTAATATTATATAAAAAGAAAAATATTTAAAAAATTAATTAAAGAATTATATTTAGTATTTTTTATTGAAATTTGAAAAAATCGATTATTCTTTTTTTAATTCCACTTTTCATGCGACCTTTTCTTTAATCTCGTTAATAAGAATATAATTCTACGAATTATACTCTTGCGTCCAAAGTATAAGCAGATTACTAAGAGCGTTAACCGCTTCCCGATTTGGTATTCTACTATAATTATTTGTACCAAAATCGCGATTATATTTCTAATTATAATTATAAGTACAAATATTAAGCAAATTACGTAATTTCGAAATATATAATAGAACTAATTAAACGCTATTAATATATTTACTTTTTAAGTTATTTGGATTAATAATAATAACGCAATTAATTGATTTATATAGGCGATAATTTTGGTGTTCTTATGAGTAAGCAAACTAAGTCGAATTGAGGTTTACTCGACCGAATCGCGGTTTACTCGACCGCACTTTCCCTAATCGAGGTTTACTTGATCACGTTGGGGGGGGGGGCCACACCAAAAAGTCAAGAGTATCCATATGGGAGGGAAGGGCCCCACGAATAAGGGATACTCTTGGTAATAAGATTGCCTTTTCCCCCTTAAGGAAAAGTTTATATTAGTCCTTATAACGGATAGCCAATGATAAATTGGACGCGTTTTAGAGAGCTTGAAATATTATGGCATTATTCGCGAACCCCTGTCAAGGCGGTGAGTGCCCTTCTTTACCCCCGGCACCTCCGTCCATTCAAAATGCGGTATTTATTTTGGTGTTGTAGCCCCTGTGCGTTGCGGCCTGAGGCATAAATAAAAGTCGTTCGCCCACACCAACAAACTCTATAAAAGCCCTAATTATAGTATTTCTTGCTCTGCCTCCTTGTAGTCTTTACCATACAACTCGATAAACCATTGGATTCGCGAGTCCTCAAACCAACCACGGCCATGGACAGAGAATGGAGGTTAGATACGTACAAAGAAACGGTTACCTGGGTGGGAATATATCAAGCTCCTAATAGAGATGTAGGTCAGAGTCTTATTGGAGCATTCCTGTTTTCTTTATCCATTCGGTGTAAGTCAATTAACATAGGCCAAATAGGATCTTCTTCACTTCAGTAGCCAAGCCCAGGCACTCACAAAGCGCATAATCGGCTCCCCTTACTGCGTTACGCATTGGTCGGCACGAGCACACCTACTACAGCGGCTTCGCTACCCCGAACTATCAGTTGGAGATGCTTACAAAGTTCGCTTGCTCCTCGAGGCTGTGAAAGCTAGATCCGACTTAGGCGACAAAGTCATCTTGGCGCATCGAGAGTTCTTGAGAACGAATCAAACGGAGCTAAGAGATATCGCTATTCAAGAGAGTTTAGATATTGACAATTTACGCGCTGGTATCTTGGATTTACTGGACCTCAAGAATTGGATTTGTCTGGTGGAGGGCCTTTTTTATGCCCATGCTACAGCGGATAGTCTCGATGTATGTCGAGAGGGCTTAAAAATCTACCCGAATGACCCAGGTTTACTATGGTGGCGTGAGGTGATAGAAGAACACCTGGATCTTAAACGAAAAAGTATTCCACCTACGGAGGAGGCATCAAGAGATTCCACTATCCGCAACGGAGGTGTCTACATGAGACAGTACCCTTGGATGTCCGTGGACGAACTACGACGAAGTGACTCCTTGGTTGAGAAGCTGAAGAACGAATTCGTGGAGGCTTCTAAGGGGAAATGCACTGTCGACAGAACCTGCCTCAGTGACCATGACCGATCAGCTGAGGACCTTGGTGTTTTTGCAACCCAGGACATCCCGGCGGATGACATAGTCCTAATAGACGTCACATCCATAGGTGTCTCCAATGACCCAAATAGTTGCCCAACATGCTTTATCAACCTTCAAGACAGGCCACCAGATATTCAATGCATCTTTCCGGCCGAACCCCGCAGCCTCCCTTGCTGCAACGAACGCTATTGTAGCTCAATATGCGCTACCCTGGCGTTACAAACATTCCATCCCCCTATCTGCGGCACGGATCTCTCATTTTTGCCCCCAATCCGAGACCCCGACACCTCACGTCCTCCATCAGACTACTGGTGCAACAGCTGGCCACTCCTCTCCCGTCTCCTCCTCCGCTGCATCGCCTTTGCCGTCCACACAGACACCCACCCTCTCTACACAACACTCCTATCTCGTTTTAAAGCCTCATATACTGGTGATCACAGGCTCATCTTTAACTTCTCTAACATCGTTGACGCATTTAAGATTCTGCAAAATCTTAATATCGACATCTTTGCTGACCTCCGTTTTGATACCTGGGTCTTGCACACAATCCAATGTCGTATTGCAAATAATAAGTCTGGCATAGATACCACAGATGGCTATGAATTCGTCCATGTGAACCCTCTATATTGCTTTCTCAATCACGACTGTGAGCCGAATAGCTTGCAGCTACCGCAGATGGACACTTGTTCCATTGAGTTCATAGTTGCGAAAAGGGATATCAAGAAGGGTGAGCAGATTTTCACGTCATATCTATCCCAAGAAGGGCTTGATCTTCCGTGGGAGGCGCGACAGGAGGAGTTATTTCGGTGGATTAGGGGAGACTGTGGGTGTGAGAGATGTATGAAAGAAGCTCCGAAGGGACTACTGGCTACTCTGTGACAGAGGGAGAGGGAGGAGAGGGGAAAAGCCAGGTTATTAAGGGGGGGGAAGGGGACCCGGAATATGGCTGTACACAAGGTGTTAACGGAGAGGAAGAATGGTATGAAATTACGATGACTTAGAGAGGCTATAAAAGTTTGGTTTAAGTATCAGTTTAGGAGCTTCCCATATAGCTTAGGCATTTTTGCAGACGATTAGTTCCAGCCGTCACTTTCTCCTAGACCGAAACCTTTTAAATAAAATTTTAAATAAAGCGCTTGCAAACTAAATAAATTACTTTATTACTTATATTATTAGAGATTCTAATTATAAGATCATTGTTAAGGTGTCGAAAATTCGTGTGTAATATAATAATATCAGGTTTAAAAACAATCAAAGCATGAGTAATAAGCCACTGCAAAAGCTCTCTTGCATGTATATACAGATATGAATCGAAAATAGTTTAAATTTAGAATTAAGGGCTTCGAGCCTAAAAATGTCAATTCGTGTGGAGATTTTTGTGATGTACCTATTTACTACGGGACTCTCGCCACACAGGGATGTCGTTAACGGAGATATGAGTTGAGCACTATCAAGGCCCTTTCACCAAGGCAGCGGGCTGAACAGTAGCACAGCTATCCCGGGATATCTCCTCGGGCTTGACCAGCGTCATTCTCGGTGGGGAGGCGAGCTGATCGCCAACATAATCCCCTGCCTCAATTCGTCATCGAGCCTGCCATCTTGCGGACTGATCGGCTAACTTAGAGGGATCAGCTAACAATGGCAGTGGATATCATACAAGGTAGAATCACCGTGGCGGCAAAGTGACGTTGGTGCGCCTGCTGACTCCAGCGGCGAGATTATATGAGGAAGTGGTCGTGGAGGTTCAGGATACCAATCACTTGATACAAAGCGAAGGGGACGCTCCAGGATATCCCTAGCCCTTTGCATGAATGCATTAGCAGCAGAAGCCATGCCAGGAATACATTCCGCGCGTCAGTGCAACTCTGCTGGTATGATCCCGCCATACCAAGATTTACATGAATCTCTTAGTGCCACGGTGCCTTGGTGTGACTGCACCTCAACGCAGCATCGCTCCCCAGCTGGCCCACCACCCCCTTTCACATGAGTCTCCTCGTGCCACTAGGCCTTGGCATGACTGCTCCTCGACATAGCATCGCTGATACATGGCTCCACCTCGGTTTGACTCTGAACCAACTCATCCTAAGCCCCTGTGTCAGCGAACTATGGCCCGCGAACCCCCCAGTTCCAAAGCGCCTTGGTGTGACTAGCCCTTAACGTGGTATCGTCGAAGCTGACTTACAAACCCCTTTGACATTGATCTCCCAGTTTCACTCTGCCGTGACGTGACTACTCCTTAACGCAGCATTGCCCTCAAGCTGACCCACACCCCCTTCCACGTGAAGATCCCAGTTCCATTAGGCCTCTTTGTTGTTGCTCCTCGACGGAGCATCGCCATTGCATGTTCCATTTTTGTCCGACCCAGACCTAGCTGATCCTGAGCCCCTTTGTTAGTGATCTTTGCCGTTGATATAATTCTGCCAGCTAGAATTTACATGAATCTGCCAGTGCTATTAGTCCTTAGCATGACTCCTTCTGGACGCGACATTGCCGTTGCATGAATCTCCACCTCTGTTTGACGTTGGCCGCAACATAGCCGATCCTGCATACTTTTGTGAACATGCCGTTGATGCGAGTCTGCCTTGCATGAATCTCACAATGCCACTGGCCCTTGGTATAGCTTCTCCGGACACGCTAATAATGCGGCATGAGCCTCCGCTTCTCCCAGCTTGATCCTTCGCCCCTTTGTTTGTGCAGTTGAATCTCCTAGTGACACGGGTCATTTGTGTGACTCCTCCCTGATACGGTGCGACTGCAAAATGTCCACTATCCAGCAGACTTGCCACTAACGATCTTCCCTTTCTCGGTCCCCTTACATAGCACACATGAACCTCGGTGCAGCCTCTTCGTAATACAACCCTATGGCTACATGGATCTCCTAACAGTCAACCAGCGAGCCAGTGATCCAACTAGCCCCTGAGATACAGTCAGGCCAAACCCCTTCTTAATGTAAAGCCACATCCTGCCTAATTTCATCACAGAAATTAACCCACTGACGGAGCATCTTGCCTCTTCTAGGCACAGCGAAAAGCAGGAGAATGAGGAAAGAAACACAATGTATAGCATCGAAAATTTCAAAGTAACAATAAGCAAACTATGTGCCACCAAAATTCATATAATCAATCGCCCTTATAGTGCCGCTATGGGGTGTCAAGAAGACGTTGGAGAATGATGTGGCTGAGATCTTTATCACGTGTGCAGAAGACCATATAATTTTGAGATTTTTAAAAAGCTCTTAGAAAATTAAAAAATATATATATTTGGCTAGATTACTATAAACGGATCAAAAATAACGAATATTTAAGCTATTTCCTTGATTCAGTTGAGTTGTCGTGATGAAATAATAAGCTGGGCGGATGTCAGGTGTGGGGGTGATCCAAAATCAGTTCTAGAGGAATCTTGGTCATAAGGGGCCAAAATGGGATCTGCGCTTAGAAACGGGGAAGTGTAACCAGGTCTTCAGGGAGCAAAGACGGGCCCGCTTGGGTACTAAAATAGCATCTCAATGCATGCCAATGCTGACTTTGCCGCTGCCCGCTGTTGCTCACCACCACTCACCCTTACTCACCTTAGCTCACCCAGTATTGCCGATAAAGCAGCCTTGCTCACCTTTCCAAACAGAAACAGGTTTCGTGCAGGTGAGGATTCAGGATACACAATCGGCTGTTACTTTGCAGCAAACCATTACAGTGGGTTCTGATGCAACAATCACAGTAACTTCAGATGCAGCTTCCACTCAGAGGAAACGTCCTCTGTACGGAAAGTTGGGTATTTTGCTAATCGCAATATGGCTGATGGGATAAGAATATGCTGAATGTTTGGTGAAGCGACGGCGAGCTGCTGAAGTTGAAGCTATGGTGATGTACAATCAAAGTTTTCGTGATTTATTTCAATTATCAATGAATCGAAACAACATTTGTACATTGCAACATGCCGCTAATAATATTCTTAAATCGCTTAATTTGATTTTTAAGCTCGTTTAATTATTAAAACTTCGTTTTTAAATTTTTTTTTAATTTTTAAAAACGACTCGCAATTTTAATTTATAAATTAATTAAATAAAAAATTATTATAAATATAAAATTATTTATTAATAATTAAAATTTCGTTTTAATTTTTAAATTTAATAAATTTATTATAATTATATAATAAATTATATTATTATAAAATTTTAATTTTTTTTTAAAATATTTTTTAAATTTTATTTATTTATAAATTAAATATATATTTAATTATTATAATTATATTTATAAATAAAAATTAAACAAATAATAAAATAAATTAATTCGAAAATATTCTTTTTATTTTTTAAATAAGATTATTAAGACTACACGCGTCCCAGCGCAAGAATTACTTGGAACGACGCCTTTGCGATCGTTTATATGCAAATGAGTGTCTGGGCCGTTGCCAGTGTTTATAAAACCCGCGATTGCTTTTCATGTTGGCGAGCCACCAATTTCAAGGCACGGGATCGATATCCTCAGGCTTTCCTGGCAAGACCCCGGTCGCAACCACCATGACCCTCATGACCTTACATCCGACAAGACCGCTTTGGGCCGGCTTGAAGCACAAAAGTCTCTTCTCTATCGCAGGTTCGAGATACGCTATCAAATCCTCTACAAAGGCGCGTTGATGCATTTCTGCAGTGGGGTCTACATTCAGCTGACCTGTGGCTAGGACGTGAGGATTGGCACGCTCTCATCTTCCAGCCTGACAACACTCTTTGTTGTGCCAGCAGAGAGTCCAGCCAGCATTTCAGATGTTTGGCTCCAATCTCGGATTGCCAATTACAGAGAGAATGACGACGTGTTTCAGCTTGAATTTCTAGAAGGTGTAATCTTTATGAGCAAAGGTAACCATGAACTCGAAATCAGCCCGGCTGCCAAAGGTTATCTTGAGACCTTGGGCACAAAATGGATCCATTTCCTCTCCATGGGATCATATCCTGATTTAAATCTGAAGCCGGGCCCCTATGCTGTTGTTGATGACCACCTACGAGAAGTCTGGAGGCTCTACAGCGATACAAATGGCACTCTCTTGACCGCTCTGAAGCCGGACACGGAAAGGTAGGACTCTCAAGTCACTGCGCCGTTTTTTTCTCCCGATTGACAACTCAAAGCCCACTTCAACATTTGGAGATTCCAGCAGACCAAGATGGTTTTCTTCAGGTTGCAGTTGCGTCACGATTGCGAACCGAAACAAGTGCTGACCTTCCGCTGGCTGGCATTCGAATCGTCGTCAAAGACAACTTTCATCTGAAAGGGTTGAAAATCTCCTTATGCAACCGAGCTTACTACAACACATATCCGCCATCCCAGCAGACAGCAGTATGTCTTCAAAAACTCGTTGATCTAGGCGCAACGATCCTTGGCCAAGCAAAGTTAAATTCTTTTGGCGTTTGGGAAGAGCCTACCGAGTACATTGATTATCAGGCGCCTTGGAACCCACGTGGGGATGGTTACCAATCGCCTGGTGGTAGCAGTACCGGGAGTGGAGCCGCTGTTGCAGCTTATGATTGGCTTGATATTGGCATTGGTTCAGACAGTAAGACTCTCTCGTTCCCATCAAAATTGCTGCAGTACGGGACTATTTCACTAAATCTGCTGTCCCTAGCTGGTGGCAGTATCTTTCGGCCTGGTCTGTGGAATGGTTGTTTTGCTGTACGCCCGACTTTCGACGCTGTGTCCGTGGATGGATTCGTGACTTGTATTAGGTAGACTTCCCCTTCTTATAACTGTAAAAGCTATCTAAATATTTGATGCAGGGCGATAGATATGCCGGGATTCCTTGGTAGAGATCTTTTGAAATGTCGGGACTTCGCAGCGAAATGGTACGGTGATAACTTGCCGAAGCAGATTGCCAAGGTCATGCCTAAACTATCCTCGTATTTCTTCAGTTTACTGAGTCTTTCCTAGGCAGTCTCAAAGATCATCTGGGCAACAGAATTCTGGGACATCATGGATGGTAATCAACGAGAGCTTGCAGAAGATTTCGTTCGTGATATGGAAGACTTCCTTCACGTAAAACAAGACAAGCTTTCGTTCAGGGAAGAATGGGCTAAATCCCCCCCGAAGGATGCGAAAGGTCAAACAAGAGACGAATATATGAAAATGGTTTGACGTTCTTCTGCCGGGGAAGAAGACTCGGCTGATGCTGAACAGGTCCCGAACGATTTATGGTATGATGGGTATCATGCACTAGATGACTTTCGAGAACGGTACGAGCGAAAGTATCATAAGAAGCCTTACGTAAGCCCAGTGGCGAGGGCGGATTGGTAAGGGATTCTAGCTCATTCGTGACGACGCTTAATGCTCGAAACAGGGAGGAAGAAGAACACATCACCAAGTCAGCGAGAGATGAAGCAGTGCGCCGACTTGGAATCCATCGAGAATGGTTCTATGCCCAGGTGATGGCTAGCGGAAGTCACAGTTCCGTTGTCATTGTTCCAGTTGAGAACATATCACCACGATACCGTGATGAACCTCCGACGTAGGTTTCCACATCAATATTATCTGGCTTAGTCTGACATGGGTTCCTGAAGATTTTCCCGGGACGGGCATGGAACCATGTGTTCATACCTTTCGCCATCCATCGGAGCGCCTGAACTTGTCGTTCCTGGTAAGAGTCCCAAATCTTCGCCGTAGGATCAACAGAATCTGACCACTGAAGCTGGACAAATACCCTATCACTCGAAGGTGACAGGTAGGACAGAGTTTCTTCCCTTCGCAGTCGGCGTAGTTGGGTTCCCAGGTATGTATGCACTAGTACCCGAACATGACAAGGCTGACATCCCTGGTTGGAGGGACTGATTTGAGCCTCATGGACATGGTTTACGGGTGTCTGAGACACTGTGGAAGACCAACATCTGTGAAGACCGGGATCCTGGTGTTTTCTTCTTCAGCGACGCAGGGCGTAGACCGCGATGACTAGGTGCACCTACTTTTGATTAGATGCAGAGAAACATACCCCAACAGTCAAAGCAATTAGTCTTAGCTCTAAATGGCTGGTCACTCTACCACACCGCTCTCTCTAGCTACTTGCATGTATACGTCTACATACTTTAGCCAGCTTTGATAGATGCCCTGTCGGCTGCAAAGCGCTTGATTTGGATCAGAGCCTCTTCGAGCCCAGTGTTCCACCACCTCAGCTTCCCCATGCACAACCCCACTCTTGTGTCCCACCCTACGCCTGATCTTAGTCCAGGCTTTGACCAGACTGCCAGAGCCAGAAACATTGAATGCTGAAGAGGGGTGAACTTCCTTTTCGTTCAATGAACATTGACCAAATCGTCAATTTCGCCGTATCCACAATGTCGTATCAACCTCCATATTCTTCTTTGCACAAGCTCCACTGTATGACGAAGTGAAGACTTATCGCTTGAAGTATCTTCCACCGAGTGGACTGCAGGAGTCGAACATCCAGGTAGAACAATGCGAGATCTCGATAAATGATGTCCGCACATTGGAGCACGGACTTGATCTGCAGAAGGATGGTTTTGCATTCATTCCATTCAAAGTGCCATGCGCTACGAGGACTTCGATGACGACGCAAAGATCAAGCAAGTCTTTTTGAAGGAACTTGCAGAGAGTTTGAAAGCCTCGCTCAACGCATCGCGTGTCCAGATATTTGAGCACCTGGTAAAATATCGGTTCACCTCAAAATGTCCTGGAATTGACTTACGAAGATCCGGAAAGCAAATCCCAACTTCCCTCTACGATCTCCAGAAGAATGGAAATACATACAGCCCACGACTGTGTACCATGTTGGTGAACATCTCCAACACCCCAATGATGCTGTGATCCGAGGCTGACTGTTCTATCTAGGTATGACGAGAGCGTTAGGGGCAACAATGGCACGTAGGCTGAACCATAAGATTTGGCTGCCAGATGTCCCCTTCCACAACTATCAGTACATCAAGTACTTTACAACTTTTACATCTTCTGTTTTACAACTAATTCTTGCAGTATCTGGAAGCCACTGCGTGGGCCTGTTCGAGACTGGCCGCTTGCTCTTTGCGATCCGAAATCAGTGAGCCCCGCGTCCTTACAAGACGGCGATGTCGTATTTGAAGATTTTGTTATCGAGAACAAGTTGCTTCACCACGAGTCCACACAGAAGTGGTATTACGCCAGCAACCAGGACACCGATGAGGTATGGCTTTTTTTGCAGGCTGATTCAAGTGCCAATGTTCTAGGTGGTAAATAAGAACACCGAAGAGTAGAGGAAACTACTAATATTGTTAATGAAGGAGGCCTCATACTTCATTTCGGAATCCTGAAAGTTCAGAGAGCATATTCTCACGAGAAAGTATCGAAGTTCGAGCGATCGTGTATTATCAAGACTCTGAAGGCAGCGCTGTGGATCAGTGATGGGCGATTGAACCAGTTGGCAGTGGTCTAGCACAAGCTTACGTGGCAAAGAAGATTTCCAGTATCAATGAACACTAAGGTTACTTGCTCTATGTTCTATACGATATGCAGTGAAATATCAATCACCAAAGTGTAATAGTCTCCTCCAAATAACCCTGCCCACAGCACCCAACGTGTATCCATATCCCCCAAGTGACAAAGATGATCATGTTCCAATCGTCAATCCGTTACAGTCTCCCCAAAACAGTTGTAAGCAAAGCACCATGTGCGAATTCTCCAATCGTACCCCTCCAATCTGTGCCGACTTCGTATGTATTTGGTGGCTAATAAATCTAGCATTAACAAGTGAAGGCTGTCAAGGGCAGACTATGGTTCTCTACCTTGATATCAAACTATACTCAGTCTCCTCAGTTGGCCTCTTTGGCACTCCCTGTGTCATACTCAATGTCTCGATTGACCTCTCCGGCACTTAATGAATCGAAACAACATTTTCACATTGCAACATGCTGCTAAGGATGCTTTTAGATCTTAACCCCGCTCAGCCCCCCTGAAGAATCGCTTAATTTGACCTTTAGGCTAGTTTAACCACTGAAGCTCCGCTCCTGGGTCCTCCCTCGATTTTTAGAAACAACCCGCAACTTCGGTCGCACGATCTTGATTCGAGGATGCATACAATGATTAATTCATGAACCTCAGTCTCGCACAAGGAAAGTTCAAGGAAAATGACACCTTCAACGAGAACGCGCGGCAAAAGACAAGAGGTACTTACTGTAGCAACTGGCTCGGGAACAGACATTATTCGTATCACCAAAAATGCATCCATTTAGAGCAGGATATATTCAAGCCAATTGAGCAGCGTGTGTCAGCCCACAAATGGCCCTAGTCGCACAGTTTCGCCGTCGCAGATTGGACTATTTGAACCACAACTCTTATTTTGAACGAGAATCGTAGGTCACTGGAACCTAATCTCAACGCTTGCTGTACCGCTCCCCAGATTGACGATCCATCCCCCTCTCTCCATAGTGATATCGGCAGTCACGATCTTTGGGCTTCCAAGTGACCCCACCTGAGCCATCTTCTCCACTCTCAAGATCGTACTCTCT
This sequence comes from Acephala macrosclerotiorum, assembly GCA_014904845.1. Taxonomy (NCBI): domain Eukaryota; kingdom Fungi; phylum Ascomycota; class Leotiomycetes; order Helotiales; family Mollisiaceae; genus Acephala; species Acephala macrosclerotiorum. The sequence goes on from MU119447.1 coordinate 41,094, forward strand.
GCTATAGCCATACTAGGTACGCTCGATATGCTCGGTACTACTCGCACCAAAATAGAGCATGTCTTCTCGGAATAGTGTACCATCTCAATATTACCAGCATCAACGCTAATCTGCACCCCAAACATCGCAAGGTAGACTTTCCTCCTAACCGCATCCGTGGGCGTCACCGTAACAGTATGATTCTCATACTTCTCAACCTCGCCACCGAAAGCAATCAAGCCCAACTGAGGATCGTTGACTACATAGGTCCCAGCACCAAGAACATGACCCAGAAAATTTGGTCCATAATCCCCACTATAAGCATCCCAAGCCAAAGTATCCGGCCAAGAATGGAAAGCCGCAGCAGCAAACCCCTCTTCGTCAATGTTGGACATCGGACCGGAGTTCCCACCATATCCCACTCGAAGTGCATAGATATCAGAGGGATCTTGTTGAAAGTGCTGCAGCAAAGGCAAAGAGTTCAGTCCAGAGCCGTAATGGTGGATCTGCCTCTCAATCCGTTGAAGCTTTCCTCCATACAGGAAGTCCCAGTACCGACGCGCATTTCCATTCCACCCCCAGTGACTTACTGTAGGCATGTAACCGAGGATACTGTTGATTGTTTTGCTCGCCGCGGATGTGAACCCGAAGTAGTTCGTCCAGTAGTAGACGCCTTCTTGGCCCGTTGAGTCCCATGCCATTTCGCTTCCATAAGGCACCTTTTGGATCGCCCACGCTTCAGCTCTCTGCTTCATCCTCGCTTCCAAGATATTTGCCTGAGTGGTGAAGTTCTCATTCTGCAGATCGGAGAGAAGATGGCCCCATACCGTCTCACCCATTAGACCAAGCTCACTGTAGTCCGCGTTTGGGTTTCCCTCTGTGTCGTTGCTCATTGCAAACATGACGGTGTTGTATGATTGCGAAAGATACCAATCCCAGCTCGCCTGTTTGACGATATCAGGATAGAACCTCGCAACTCGATAGAGTGCCCAGTACGCAGCGCTGACGTGGACGTAGTCATATGCTCGATTAGTGGCGTAAGCATCAACAACATCCCAACTTTCCCAGCTTGACCAATCAATATCAGGATTGTAGTCGTAATTCGTCACATTTGGTTGATAGAAGAACACGCTTTTCCTGACAGCAGAAGAGCTCGGTGGTTGCAGGGTACCAAGAACAGTTTGGTGGATGAAATTTTCGAGTTCGGAAACTTCGTCTGCGTTGGGTTGTGCAGCTTGTTTCATAGCTGCTGCTAGCCACGATCCTGCTCCTCCTTCATCGCTCAGACCGGCGATCCAAACTCGTGGATCCTGGAGTACGTAGTCGTTGACTGAGCGATCGTAGCTGATGATAGAAGGAGCTCGGTGGAAGGGGTCTGAGGTATTTGTATAATATTGAGAAGTGAAAAGGAAGTTTCCGAGATCTGAGAGTTGTTGCGGTCCGGATTTGGCGATGAAGTAGGAGACGGATTGTTTGGCTCCATCGGAGTACTCGATATCTACTCTTACTCTTCCCCATGCTGATAAGGAGGGTGTGAGTTTGTAGCCGGAGCTGATGGGACTGAAACTGAAGGCATCGGCAGGAAATGATGAGATTGAAGAGATGGAAGAATTGTAGAACAAGTGTAGTTGCGCCGTCGAGTCCGAATGTACGATGTAGCCTGGAACACCAATAGCCAGTGGAGTGTTTGTCCTCTCGACAATGTCTTCAATACTTCTGATATCCGGCGAGAGCGAAAATCGTAGCCCATAAGTTATGGATTCCCCAGCTGCGAGTATCCTCGCAGTAGGCGGATTCCAAGGCCGGGTAGCATTCCATTCGCGCTCAGCATACCCCAACGTATGAACTTCCCAGGAATAAAACCCCTCAAATGTCTGACTTTGGTATCCCAATACCGTACTCGTGTTCTCAGGAAGAAATCTCCATCCTTCAAATGTAGTGTTTCCCAGCGGGGTCACGACCAACGAAGCTCCTGCTCCTGATAATGGCGTCACTCGAAGGTATCCCCCATCAAGACCGATGTTTGGATCGGTGAGGGAACATTTTGCTTGGGTGTCTTCTGCTGACCTAGTCGTGAAGATGCTGTTGAATTCAATGGGGAACCCGAACCCACCGATCTCGAGGGACGAACTGTGGGTGTTCTGAGCTGTAAAAGAGAGCGTTACATCTCTGCCATCTACACCCCATTCTCGAGTGATGCTGAGGGGCGAGCCTTCCGCTAACGTGGGCGACAGGCTCGAACTCGCTATAGAGCCTTTGCTGGGACTCAGAGGTAAGACTGGCGAGCGTGCAGTTGCTGAACTGAGGTCCACCCACTCTTGATCCCCGACTGTTCTGTATCGTACAGCAATGTCACCCAGGTGGTAGTTTCCATTTGCCGCCCGCTGTGAGAGGAGGTCAAAGGGAGAAAAGTCAAAAGGTGAATTGGACTTTGTTGATATCGATGCCAATATTTGAGAAGCGCTCACGAGCTTGACATTGAAGTCGCTCGTGCTGAAGGATATGTGCCCGCTTGATAACCCCAGGTCGTCTTGAGCTACGATTCTGCGTGCAAATATGCAAAACAGACTTATAAGATTGACCATAAACATCGCGATGTGATAGATGAAGTTTGCATGGGTTTTAAAGAGAGTACAGGCAGAATCCACCTCATCAGCAGAACTTCAACTTTAAAGCCTTATGTTCTTACAACAATTCGCGCCAGCCCTTGCAGCACTAAATCGCAAAAGATCTTTGCCCATGATATGCAGAAACGCAGCATTGAGTACGAGAAACTTCTCCGAAGATCTACAAATACGGCGGCACGTTACATTAGATGTCGAGCGCCGGCAGTTGGTGACATCAAATATGGGGTGCGGACAAGGCACTAAGCGAAATAGTCAGGGGGAGCAAAACAAGCGATTGGAGCGCGTATACCTCTTAAATAAGGTTTGCCGATTGAGAAAGCAAGATGCATCGAAAAGGAAGCTTGTAAGAGTGTTTGCACTTGTCACTGCGTAAAATTTTGATTTGGCGCTCTAAGTGTGTTTCGTTCTATCTTTCTCCGGTGGGGCGGGGTAAAGAGCGCGGGGTAGATTTGGAGATCTGCTGGCGATCATCGTTACTCTGGTGTTCGACTTACAAGCTGCAAGACAAGCCAGTAGAGGCAATAAGACAAGAAAAGGAGACGTGCAATAATTGTGTCTTTAATGTAAAATTGAAACTATATTCGAAAATTGGCTGAGAGATAAACATTTTCTTACTTTAACGCGGGGAATGTTCGAATCCTTGTTCTGTAAAGACTGTTATCACTCGACAACAGACATTGCTCGCACATCTGGTCCGAATGAGTTCCAATTATCTCTACGTCCCCGTCATTCTCTCTTCCGCCACAGGCCGCTCTCCCCTCAATCAGAAGTCGTCAACCCAGGAAAATCTATATCAAAAGAACTTAGTTCCACAGAACCACCCAACCCAACCGTCGCAAAGCTGAAAATCGCATAGCGATACCCCATAAAGAACTCCCAATCAGTATTTAACTCAAAGCTTCCCAACCCCTCAAACACCACCCCATCCAAACTATAATAAAAACTCCCTTGATCTACCGTTCCAGGGTGAATATCAACAAAAGCCCTCAATCAAATTTTCCCATCCCCTCCAACGATGAGAACAAATGCAATTTCAGAGCCAGTGCTGGACATTGTCCATGCAGATGGGTTGAGCGCCATGTCTAACCAGAACGAGATGCTGGAATTGCTGTTGGAGTTAATGATTCCAATCTAAGCACTCACATCTCTAAGAAGCGCCAGACCAGAACGATCGCCATCCACCATATCCCCACAATCCAACAAAATAGTGCCAGAAGAACTAGGACCCAGGATGCAGTGTGTCAATGTATTCCTCGCCTCATAAATATCATCCGTTACCATCGCCGTCTCAAGCATTAGCCCGTTATCAACTGCAAATTTCGTAGTGTCAGGATTATGGCTCCATTCCTACTGCAGTCTCAACTCATTTCCCTCGAAGAAATCCGTCCCATTGAGCTCCAGGACCGGAGACGGACTCAGAGGATACTCATAACTAGTACCCCAAGAATCATCCATAGTAGTAAAACAGGAAACCCATCACTTCCCCAAGTAATCGGCGCCAAGACAGGCATTCTCCCACCAGGATAAGCGTCTTGAAACGCCATATAACACCACTCCCATCCAACGTCTCTACTAAAGACCCCTGATACGGGACACCACCGCCCTGAATTGGACCCTCGATATCAGATAGTAGTTCTTCGATAGTGTGAGGTCCGAATAGACTAGTCGTCGATTGAAGAACGAATTGCGCGTTTGCGGGACGGGTGTTGAAGATATAATAGCTGTTGTTGCGTTTATAAATTCGTGAGCCTTCGATGTACCCAATTTCCGAAGGACTAGTGAAAACCGCCTGTGTCGATACCTCAGAGTCCGTCTGCTGAAAGCTGAGATACAGAAATCGTACTACCGCTATGAGCGACGTACATCGTATCGTCGTCATCGATGAGGAGACCAGCATCGTAATAACAATTTTTAATCTTGGAGACTTTTGTCCATGGTCTAGTTATAGAAGGTGAGGTAAAAAAACATAAGTGATTTCAAATTCCACACAACCAATCCAATAAAATAGTCCATTACTCTCCCTATATCGCAAAGTTGAAGCCCAGATACCTTTCATATAAGCATTCGTTCCATTCACAAGATCATATTTGGGACCGAAGGAGAGAAGGGGAACAGAGTGGCTGATGTATTCCCAGTTGATGAGGTCGTGGGATTGGAGGATGGGGGCGCCGTGGGAGCAGTGCATTGTTGAGGCGGAGTAGTAGAATGTGGTGTTGAGGCGGAAGACGTCGTTGTCTGCCAGGTCGTTCCAGACTGGATTGGTGAATTGCTGCCCCAAGGTGGAACAGCGACCAAAGGCCAAGAGAGGACTGAGAAAGGGAACTTCATATTGAAAAATGACCAAGGGAATATGGCGCAGAAGAGGAAATAAAGACTTGAGAGGTCTTGATACTTCTTTTATATACACTTCAAGAGAACTTGATGCCGTAGGGCTGACAGAGGAGGTGGAAATTATTCTTCTTTTGAGTTTTTAACAGCCTGAAGAGCCATGTGAACAAGTCTAGCACATTTCCAACTTCAAATCTGATCGAAATTTCTAAAAAAGGCATGGGAAATAAACTTGACAGCCAAAAGAAAGAAGAGTTCCTCATCTTGTCCACTTGTGCGCATGTACATGTAGCAAGTAAATTGAAGTTTGAGCCGCACTAATCTGACAATCCATGGCATCGCTAAAGCGGGGTCCCCAAGCCGCCCCCGCAGAACAATTCGAGTGCCGACAGTACCCCTCTGTTCCGCACTCGACTTTGAGTTGCCTTATTCGTACTCATGGTCGACATACTCCTCAATTTGGAAGAGTCCTGCTTGAGAAATAGCCTGAAGACCATCAGACCAATGACAACGTAGCACTTAAGCATCGACAGGAGTGGGAGCCTTTGCCGAATCCATTCTAGCACACAAGGCTAGGACGTTTCAAGAACAGGCAGTAACATCTCAAAACCAAGGTCTTTCTTGCTTTTTCCAAAGAATTATCATGTGACAGAGTTTTGATCGGGCAGGTGGCGTGTTCGGACCTTCCTCCGTATCTGGTAATGACGCAGATTTCTGCTCCTCGCGCACCTTTATGCAGGGTCCAGCCAGGGTCAATATCAAATTTGCCCAGATCTATACGCCTTCCCTCGATCTCCATGTTAACGTTCACTCCACGAGGGGCCAATGAAGCCTCTCACTACACGCACCTCGAAATCAATAGCTTCAACATTTCATCAACCTCGAAAGATCGCCCGCTCACAAAGTTTTTTCGGAAACACATCCGTTATCTCATCTTCAACTCTTCCAAAACAGCAAAAATCAACAAAGGACAAGGCAACGAGGCGCAGGGGGGAAAAAAAATCGAGAATGCATTTGTCGGACGAACCCTTAACGATCCACATAACGTGGGTTTTTCCTCCCGAGCATATCGCAAAGTTCTTCGAGGCGCTGCATCCGTTGAAGGAGAAGCTTATTCAGGAGGACGAGTGCCTATTCTTCAACGTCTTCGAGATTCAGGGACAACCTAGAGTAATTCGAATGGTAGAGATGTGGGATTGCGATATGGATTTCATGGTTGATGTAAGAAAACGTAATCTCGGGACATTGATGAGTGTCCCAGAGATAGGTACACTGCTAAAGTGGGATTGTTGACTGAAGGTACAATCGAAGAAGGACTATTACAAGGGATTCTTTGCGACTGTAAGTAGGATTGCGTTGGAGCCACAAAGGGTGGAAGTTATGCAGAGTGTCGAGGGATTTGTATTCGTGAGGCCGTTGACGCCTCAACGAGGGCGCTCTCGTTGAAATTTTCATCCCTCTTTGATGGTCTAGGACCAGGTTTTTGCATCTCGCAACTATGAACGAAGTCAGCGGTCATGTAGTCGTCACATGGCCTCGCATACCAGTCGTTATTAAAGGTTCCTATGTCAGAAGACCGCCGGCCGTATGTCTCTGACACTGGCAGGATATTTTGACCCTGCCTTTTCTCGGGCTCGGCGGGTAGGGCTGAAAGTGATGCTCCTCAAATATGATGGTTCGCTGGAGTCCGCATATCATAGACTCCAGATCAACAATCGAGCCCATTCAAAGCATCTCGCGCATTTTCGATTAGTTTGACTTCAACCATTCCCGCTTCTGTGCCCACTCTCGCACACCAGCTCTTGATCTTCCGTTGCCACACCTTCAGTACTTTGTCCCAAACCTTTCCTCTTCCCACAATTCCGATCACCCTATGTTCCGCGGTGCCGTCGCTAATCTCGCCCCATTTCCCGATCATGAAGACGCCTTCTAAGCTGTTGAAACTTGTAGCTCCCATTCTTGTGTCTGCCAGTTGGAACCATGTTCGAGAGTTTAGGGCGAGGTATCTGATGTCTTTGAAGCAGAGATTTGAGCTGGTAGTAGAGGTGGTGGATTCGGTGATCGAGCCCCATGTATATACGGTTGAATTGGGAGAAGCCCAGCCAAGCTCGAGGTGGATTATATCTTTTGTTGGATCCCAGTATATCTCTGTCCTTTCTGCCACCTTCTTGAGCGTGTGCTTGCCCTTTAGATCTTCATGTTCATGACAGCATGAATTCCTGCACTCGTCTGACGCAACATCAAAGCCTAGCTTGTAATGTGCCAATCCTACCTCCCTCGATTCGGAACAAGTGTGTAGGATGGTAGGTATGGACTGTTGCCTGAGTGCAAGTACGTGCGGATGTGCGAAGCATGATTTTCGTTTGTGTGGGAGGTAGTCGATGTCTGCGGGGCAGACGCGGAAATTGAGGAGTTGGGGAGGGGTCGCAGCGTGGTAGTGTTCCCAGATCTTCAGGCGAAGCTCGGTTGGGAGTTGTGCGAAGAGAGGAAATGTTGGATCCCCAATTTCCGTGGGCGGAGCTGAAGCTGGAGCAGAAGTATGAGAGATTATCGCTGGACTCGAACTCTTGGAAGGGCTCGTAGTGCCTGTGGTTGTTGCTCTGGACGGTAGCTCGAAGGAGGAGATGTTGAGAGGTTTGGAGGGCTTAAATTCGAGGTCTGACGACGACCTGCTGAGGTATTTATTCCAAGAAACGTAGTACATGGCTACTACAATCCGTTGCACGCGTATCTGCTTGCGGCAGAGGTATAAATGTTTAGAGAAGAAAGATGCAGCGCGAGGCGGGGAGAGTGAAGCTTGATGATCTGCAAGGCTTCGGGTCGTGCCGACGCGTGGGTAAACTCGGGGCTCGCCTCAGGGTCTCGAATGAACTTCACTGTAACCGTGCAATTATCTCTTCACTTTATTGTATCAAATAAGACTTGGAAATCAGAGAGACGAAGGTGTCGCGTGCGCCTGCCTATATGATTCATCTTGAAAGAAAAAGCAAGTGAGACATGCAGAAGCAAATGCCTCGTTTTGGCGGAACACGCGGACCGTCTGGGTCGGGCGTGGGGTTTTTCTTACTCATGCCGAAGAGAAATTCGGCCCTCAGCTCACACATCAGTTCCGATTCGCGAGACGAGTACCACCTTCCCGATGCGAGAGGCCGATCTGAGATGGATGATCTGTGAGGTGGTGACGCCTGGGGTATACGGCCCTATTAAATGTTAATAAGCAATGACCAGTGTGTAACTCGATATAGGAAAACACCGCGAATCTCGAACCAGCGATTGGTCTGGCCACCTCAAAATTAACATTTAAAAGGCCCTATGGGTAGTATGCTAGTATGCGTAGCGCGTGGGAGGGTGTCGATGTCAGGTCACAAACGAACTCAGCGACCTCACGCTTAAAGGATATCGACGTCGAGCTTGGAAACATCAGCTACGATCAAACCTTATCGGCTGCGTGTCATCGCAGTAAATGATGCGTTTCCACATGGCTAAGATGGTACTGATCGAGTTGATTGAGACGCGTCACTACTCCCTTCATCTCGATTCTCGAGAGCCTGATATCACATCGAGGTGTTAGTATGGCAATGTGGTGACCTTGCTCTCTGATTTTGATCATTTCCGCTAGAGACCTTAAAATTCACGACGCGTCAAATCGACGCCGGCCACACTAGCAGGAGCTGAGTTAGAGTGTAGGGAGATTCCACATACGGACTGAGGCGAAATGCGAGAGATGCGTGACAGTAATTGCGATCCTTCCTGAAGCTGTGCAGCAGCTGAAGAACAGACAACCGAGAACGAGAAGAATATTAGATCGAAAAATAAGAGGGAAAACAAATGTCCCAACGTGGCTGGAGATGCAGAAGAAATAAAGGTTAATTAGGCTAGAATGTAGAACGACACAACTCGCCCACTAGACCACTTGCCCCTTCTACTCCCTTATACTCTTGTCTTCCTCCTATGAAAAGAAGCCAAAAATGAAAAAGAAAAAAAGAAAAAAGAACAGAAGAAAGCTTCTTTTCATAGGGGAAGACAAGAATATAAGGGAGTAGAAAGGGCAAGTGGTCTAGTGGGCGAGTTGTGTCGTTCTGGGAAGGAATGACTTGAAATGGGAAGGCATGGGGTGGTTGTGATGAAGATGTTGTGCGGGGTTGAGTGTGAGTTGCACCACGAAAGGAAAGGACTCCCAATACCATGGTGTTACCTCGAAAAATGATGAAAGTTACTAGAAAAGGGAAGAGACCCGTTGAGAAAGGCGTTGCTGAACTGGCTCGCAGTGAATTGCGCGACAGAGAAGCAGTTGGGAGCAATGGGCTTCGTCTTGTTCTTTTTCTCTTCATGTCCCTCAAAAGTCCCTACCCGGATTCCGAATCTTGATCTGCTCCAAAAAATACGGCACGACCGTATTGCCCACCTCCCTCACATCATCACTGCACCCCTCAACCGCAACACCAACCTCAAACACAATCCCCATCTCCTCACAAACATCTTTCACCTGCCTCAACGCCACAACCCCAGATTCGAGCTCAATCTCACCCATCTCCCCGGTCCGCCAAATCTCCTGATCCCTCGTCAACTCGATCCTCACTTTTCTCAACTTAGGCAACTTGTTGTTTGCAGTTCGAAGCATGTCTAGGAAAGTTAGGTAGAAGAATTGATTCTCGAACACAGTTCGTTTTGACTCCGGCATGTTGACTTGGAGGATGTCGACGAATAATGTGAGCTCGGACAGATTTGAAGGTAAGAGGTCAATGAGTGGGATTGGGGAGGGAGACCAGGCTTGATGTCCGACGAGAGAGTTGACATCAATCGCCAACTTCCTCAGCTTGGGATATTCTCTCAAAGACCCGATAAGGATCGCGTCATTCCGGAGGGATTGACGAGTGCGAGCCTGACCGTTGTTTTGCGAGTGCCGGTTGTCGAAGTACAACTCTTCGAGGGTATTCTTGTGAGCGGCTAGAGCGGTGCCAAACGAAGATTGAAAACCGACGAAGCCGTCTCCGCGGCCGAAGCAAGAGGGTTCGGTTGTCCATCTGAATGACTTCAAGCTATTGAAGATACTGAGAGATTGAATAGCGTCGTAAGGCTGGAGGGCCGATTCGTCGTAAGTTAGGTGAGTGATGTTTGAGGTATGTTTTAGTGGAGTGTAATCCACTGGAGAATTTCTAGACTCCCAGAAGATGTATGTCGTCAGAGTGTAGAGGGACCGCATATTGGGAAGGCGCATGAAGGGAAGCAGACGTCGAAAGTCGAGTTCGTATTCTCGGTGGTCATTGCCTCCCGCATCTGGTCTCGGTGAGCTCGAGGTGTTAGAATTTCGGTATTGGGGGACTTACGCATGGGGCTGCAGATATAAAGCGTCTCTAGCTTCTGTAATGCCCCAGAGGAGATGAGTGATTTGGTGTCTTCAAGGAACTCACAGAGAATGTTTCCGTCGTAAGTCCAATGGACTTCTGGCATAACCATCCACATAGTCCTGATGTTTGGGAGCTTTTTGAAAAGCATGACGATGAGCTCGTCTTCCTTATTCTGCTCGTCGTCGCTTTCTTCGAGCCAGATTTTGCGGTAATCAACGAGGATGCCTTCCCGTTCTGACGATGTCAGCAGAACTCTTTGCAAATGATGAATCGAAGTTTCACAAGTTGTGAAAACGAAAGGGCCTGAACATACCATAATCCTTCCCCGCTCTGCGCAAGCCAGCGTTGGTACTTGCTTGACATTGTCCCATGATACAGTCGGTATGATCAAACGGCTGAACTGGACCTAAAAATTCCACCTCCTCGTTCTCAATCTCGTCTTCCATATCTCTCTCATCATCTTCAGAGTAATCCACGCTTTCATCGTCTTCATAGCTAGAGTCGTTTTCATCGTCCTCGTCACGTGTACCTTCCTCGCCAAAAACATCATCATCCATCAACGTCCCGCTCTGCCTCTCCCTTTTCAATTTCTCTTCCTCCGCCAAGCGTTCATTAAACCTATCTGCCATTCCCACATAATGGTCCACTCTAGGACAATTTCCCCATTCTCGAAGATCAACCTCTTTCACGTGAGCTGCAAGATCAGGTCGCCAGTTTAGCGTTTCGAGGAATTGGCGGAGAGGCTTGCAGTGTTTCGTGAAGGGGTAGAGGAGGGAGGGATCAAGGCCATGGTAGGACCAGGAGGAGTAGAGGGTTGGTACGGTGCGGTGGTAGAGTGTGCGAGAGGTGAGGGAGAGGGAGTTGAGGTCTCGTTGGGAGGTGATACTTGAGAGGATGGCGAGGAAGAGCTCGTTGGAGAGGCTTTCGAGCAGAGACACATCCATAGTTGGTGGCGCTGAAACTTGAGAGGTTGTTTTGGAAATAAAGGCCGTTTTATTTTAACGTTAGTCTGTGGCACGGGTCTGGGTTAGGGGTTAGCGAGCCCCTGATTTTAGGCATAACAGGCAGCAGGACCTCACGTGAGTTGGTATTCTGCACCTGTTGCTATTCGAAGACTTTAGGGAAAGTATTGACATGGGATTGTTCCTTGTTCCATCCAAAGCACCATTGGTGCCTGTGGGAGGTAGTTGAGAACTTGAGAAAAATCTTCCTTGTGGAACCGAATTAATATTCATGGGTATGGATTGAGAACTCCCAGAAATGGCTGCTTAATAATATCTCGTATGTATAGACGAGTCTCGGGGGTCATTTAGGCAAATCTAATCCACCCATACCTAAAGACGAAAAGTCGACGATATCTTTATTTCGATATCAAGAAATAGAGGTCTGCAGACGAGGAGGCCAATCCGGGCAACTCAGACAAGCCCGCCGGTTGTGGCTCAGCCACTCCGCCAAGGTCGTTCATGCAGAGAATCTCGGAGCCAGCGCCACTTTCTGCCCCCCTTATGTTGGTCATCTGGGATATTTTCTTCCCCAACCACTCACAGAACGATCTCGCCTCATAAAATCTAATTCAAGACACGAACTTTGCCCCATGGGGCGAAAGGTCCGAATGGAGTCATAAAAGTCTTTGAGACCCTGACCCAGAAAATGCGGCACAGTAAGCTTAATTTTAAGATTTAATCCTCCTCGCGTGTCCTTTTTATGTTCGACAACAATCTGCTTTTGCTTCACTCGTTTCTTGCAAACCGCAATTATTTTCTCTGGAGAGGGTCAATACTCGTCCATTCGCTCAAGAATACCACAATAATTTGGTGCGATGAAGTCTTTAGTTCTCTTACTCTCGTTCTTCGCGATCAGCGTTTCTGCAGCTCCATACATCGTGACTAGCTACGTCGTTCTCTCAGTCTACACTGAAGATGGTTTCACGAATTCTCGAACCACGTACCCTGAATCCCTCTATACCTATACAGAAGCTGTTGTGCCAGCAACTCCTGTCAATGCGATCACGACAATCACCACCGATGCTCCATACGCCGAAGTAACGATTGTCGACATCGTGGTTAAATCCGGGTCTCAAGTTTCCTACACCTACGACACCGATTCCACCTATCTCGACACCAGCTATGTCGTTCCAGTAACCTATACTCCTGCTGCGACATGCACAAGTCAGAACTGGACATTCACGACCAATGTACCGATCTACATCCCAGACATTGTGTCTCTGACACCCGTCACCACATCACTCTCAGCAACCACATACTCGTACCTAGGCTATCGACCAACACCAACAACGGATGTTGTCGCGGTTCTGAATCCAACAGATGTCAGCGCAGATGATCTCGCATCCGCAAGTTCAGAATACATGCCCTACGGAATGTCATACTGCTACACACCAACAATCTACTGCCCCACCGCATCCGGCGCGACATGCACACCGACATTCACCTACGACTCCTCATCTTCCTCCTACTACTCCGATTCCTCCGATCCCTACTACGACAACTGGGCCCGAAGCATTATCCTGATCGCTGTCTTGGTACCCGTTGGATGGTGGTTAATCTGGCTCATCATCGGGTTCTGGGAGTCTTGGATGAGTTTCAAAGGCCTGATGCTTGGGCAACATAGGAAGAGAGGATTGCCGTATAGTTGGTGTTGTATTTCAATACTGTTTTTGTGTTGGACGGGACCGACGTATAAGGCGAAGTCAGCGGAGGAACAGGCGGAGCTGAAGACTAAGTGGGATGAGATGACGGCTGGGACAAAGTTTAAGCTTTGGATGAAGTGGGGTTTTAGGTGGAAGTACCCAGACATGTTAGGGGATGAGCCCGAGCTTGCGAAAAGAGCTTTTAGGCAGGGATGTTTGTGATACCAAAGAATAGATAATATTTAATGTAATGAATGAAGTTCAGGATCTCAAGTCTCTGGGGTCGTTGATGACAGGTGGTTTGAGATGAATCAGGTTGTCGGAACGTTGCCGAATTGTTTCCTCCTCTGGCGGAGGCATACTCGCTCCGAAACTCTATTTTCAGATGATATCCCCTATGTCTGAAAGTTCCCTCCCAGAAGTCCTTTATCTGCCACTAGTCCCGTATTAAACATTAAGTTTCATCATCTCTTAGCCCCAGCAGCGGCCCTCCACCTCCACATCGATCTGCCAGCTCCTCTGCCTTACAAAAGAGCAATAGCCAAACCACCAGCAGCCACCAGCGCACCCACAGCTCGTACACCTGCTGCGGCATTCGTCGCTACAGTGGCCGACGCCATACTCGTAGCCCCTCCACTAGTCCCCGTCGCAACAGGGCCCCCAAACGTCACACTTGGAGTGCTACTCGTATAACTTTCATTGCCTGCAGTTCCTCCAGCTGTACCATTGGTGAACGCGCTGGCTAGGATGATAGCACCCAGCTGAACGTACTCTGGTTCAGTGTAGCTGATGTTCTTCACATTCGATGCTCCAGCTGCGTATTGAGCAAGTGTTTGGTTGGTGTTGGGCGGTGGGTTGATGACGCCGACCATGCCTTTGGTGCAATGTCCTCCACCGCCTTTTTGGGAGCAGTAGAACCAAATTGGGTCAGTGTTGTTCACAGTGATTTGGAAAGCGCGATTCTGTTATCATCATCAACTCATACATGGGAGAAAGCTTGATTGTGGGCTGACTTACAGCAACGCCCTCCGAAGAGGGAATGAAACCAGAGTACATCCCGCTACCATCGCCATCCTTGCAGGGAGTATCATATGGACCCGACACAACACTATGGTCCATTGGGTAAAAGCTGAAGATGATCGTATCTCCGACTGAAGCGTAGGTGGTGTTGGGTGTGTACTTAGGCCAGATTGGCCGACGGCTACGTTGTAGACTGCAGCATTGGCAGTCGCAGCAATAGCCAGTGTTGCTAAGTTGGATGAGACACGCATTTTGACAGTCTTGGCAGAGTGAGTGCGAGCAAATCGAAAGGAACGCAGTTGAGCAAATATGAGAGGTTTTGGAAGATGGTTAAATCGGTTGGAAGGGGACATATAGGTACCACATCAGGCATCCGTCACTCGGTTTTGGATACTATCATTTGGAAGTGACATCAAGCTGGTACTCTAGGAACATCAACGTCGCCGTTGTTTCACGCTCCCCAGTGAGTGACAACGTTACACAATCCCTCGATGCAGCCAATAATTTCTCTTCTCTTCGAGGGTGGCAGTTTGTAATCTCCTAGGAGTAAACTTGCGTCACCAGCAACTTTCTGGAAGTAACATAGCCACGGATAGCCACTTATCCATGAAAATGAGACGAATTTTGCTTAAGTGAGGTTGGCGTGGCCGATTCGTGGGGAACCTCAACCACCTCGTCCTCCGCAAAGGTCCATGACGGTGCAAGGAATCCTAGTCTAGAGCGGTCAGGTACAATCTCCGTTCCCAACTCAAGATGCTTAAGCTCTTTAAGCTTCAGCTATGGAGACCGGCCCCAGTCTCCGCGGGAATGACCATCCGAATCAATGACGCCACTCATCCATCGCTTGAAGTTGCTAGCGAACTGAGAACATGAAATAACTCTCTCGGATGACAAAGAGGCGAGAAGCCTCAAGAGCAAATACCTATATGGGCTAGTACTGTACTCGAGGGTTTTACCAAAGGCTGTTGGTAGATGATATTGGGTACGTTGTGGAAATAACCTTAACATCCTGGACATATTGTTACTTTCGAATCGCTGGAGTTTGTTCGGTTCCTGGTTCCTACGACGAGGTCGTCGTTTTCGAGATGGCTGGGCTTTTCATAAGGCACACCTGTCCTTTGGCGGGAAGTAGGCTTCGATTATGTCTGTCTAGATCCAGAGAAAGTGAGATCAAGTTGTTAACTTAAGTCTTGGTGCCTCAGACACCAGGCATGGATTTCTTGAGTCAGAAATTATGGTCACTTCGACATCTCTCACCCCACCATTTGCCTACGTTTGCGTACAATTACAACTGCCAAGAACGGCGTTGCTCAGAGCGCCTCCCAGTGTACCGCTGACGAAGACGACCAAAAAAGCAGCATACGCAGCTGTTGCCGCGAAGATCTGATCCCGCTTCGCATTTGTCAACCATCTTACACATGTCACGAACAGCACCGTCCAGCCTCCCAACATCCCAAGTAGGGCATAAGGATTATGGACAAAATACAGAGAAGTTATGAAGCCAATGGGAGGACCGCAGGGAGGATGGAGCTGAGGATTGCCACAAATTTGGCGATGGAACGTTCGGAGATGTAGGCGGATTGCTCGTCTTGTTGGGTGGTCTGCCGATTGCATACCATTAGTCTTTATGCTTGAAATGTTGAGGAGCCGTGGAAAACGAGAGAAGGATATATACCTTGATGAAGTAGCTGTCCTGATCTGCGGGTACGCGAAGCGCGACAAGGTCGTGGACATCGTCGTATTTCTTCTCGTTATTCCCCCAGAGCTGCGGCCTCGATTCTGCTTTGTTTGAGCTTGTGTCTAGGAACCAGTCTCGCATTGCTTTAACAGTTGCTGGTGCAGGCGGTTTGGAGTTCAAGAGGGTTTGGTGGGCGGCGGGTGCTTCGTCTATCCCCATCAGCCTTTTGCAGCAGGGAGTCCCACCATCAAATGGACAAGCTTGTGGTACCCTTTCAGTTTTTCCTTGATTTTCAGTGCCAAATTCATTCTGGCATTCTACCTTAGCTGCACGAAGTTCCCACTCTCATCTTTCTCCCCGCGTACCACTCAAACTTCCTCCAGTCACTGTGACATTCAATCGTTACAGGATCCGCGCTCTTCGAATCCGCGGCGTCATATTGATCTTGCAAAGCCTCAAGCCTAGTACAAGGAAGTGTAAGTTTCGAGCTGAAAGTCGATCGTAGCGTCTGTATGACGTGGTTGTCTTGTCAGGATCGCTCGTGATTTTGGCTGCAAGCTGGGGGAAGCCGTTGACGGGCTCAGGTCTTGCTTTTTCGACGTCGGCGAGAGGCATTTGTGCTAGTCACTCCATTTCACGTCTCTGTAACTTTTCATTGATGACCATCGATAAGTTTCTAGAGAGATTTGATTGTCAAGTTTATGGGCTGCGTGGGTTGGAGTTGGCATCTCAGCCCCATGTCTGCCTTGCAGCCCAGCCACGTCAGAGACCTTGAAAGTCTCCAGCCCACTTCTCTCTTCTACCGAGTAAATTCTACTTTTGCTACTCGAACCTAGATCTCTTGCGACGGGTCCTTTGTCGGGGGTGGAATTGATCTTCTTTGCAAGAATCTGCCTTGAGCTTGTTGATTGGACTCGACTAGGGTTCAATCAGATCGTAAGGCCGAGCGTACCACTGTTCGCACAAGTACAGCGGCAGATTGTGAGAACGCTCCCCATACAAGAAAGTGGACCTCTTTGCAGTCCTCGTAGTGAGTGATACTCAGCACTGATCGAAGAGTATGGCTGAACGTGCTTTCACACTAGTACTGGAGAGCAGTTTCGACGTCTGGCAGGAGCGACTCTACCCATGCATGATTGTCCTTCTGGTTGCGCCATCAAATAATCTCTCACGACTATGGGCAGCCCTCTTGCCAAAGTTAGAGCCGAACTTCTTGGCAATTGGCTTCATAATGACAAATGCATCCCTATGGGCATAGATGCATCGGGTAGGCAGAGTTACCACAGCATACTCAATGGGTTTCATGCGTTTGATTCTCAGCCCAACATCACACTATTTCCGCTCCCACTATCTGAGTTCAGGACATCTGAGACTAGTGCAACAACTAGAGAGCCAGAGCCAATATACCCTAGCGATGGTGAAGTCGCTGATAGTGAGGCTTCCGATGACGGCAAAAAATCAAGGGTTAAGCTTTGCACCGGTGGTACCTCACCTACTGGATCTAAAGGGGGCAGTCCAGCACCCTCCGCCATGGCCGATTTCGGAGAGCTCGCTGGGCCAGAGGTGGTCGGTATCTCGCCAAAGGCACAACCCGCCGTCGAGACTGTGGTCAAGAAACGATGTATCATATTCATGTGCGGTCCAAAGAATGCTGTGGACTCTGAGCCAAAGCCAGCAGTCCCAGTAGTTTCCCAAGCTACTCCTGTCGCCCAGAAGACGCCTAATAAGGCACCTCAACCACAGAAATACACGACTAAGTTTGCTTGCCCAGGCTCGAAGCCGTTGGAGAAGGCATCCAATACTGTTGTTTATACTGCTGACTCAGAGGTCACTACTGCCGAAGTAGATGTAGAAGGCCACGACGATTCTGGTCGCGAAGTAGTGCCTTCTTCAGATACTGAACTCACACGCAGCATCCAAACCCACAAACGTCACAAGCGCATAGTTGCCCCAGCCGAAAGTAGTCGGATCACCAGGCCCATTCCGGAGAAGGAATCAGTTGTAGCCCCAAATTTGGAGCAACAGAAGCTCCGGGACGTTGGCCTTGTAAACGGAACAGACTTAGTAACGGACGGGATTGCTCTTCATGAACGTGCTAGACGCGAAGTGGGCGCTTGTTTCAATTGCTGGATCCAGAAAAGCAAGGTAGGAATCAAGCCTTTCCCCACACCCTGTTCAATTTTGACATGAGTATTCATAGTGTATTCGAAACCCCATAACTCTGCAGCGTCGAATTTGTCGAGTCAACAACTGGCAGCGCCACGCCTCCATAGACGGTAAACTTTCCAGTACCCGGCCACATGGCGACTATAAACCCATAACCCCAACTCCAGAAAACACACGCAAGATACTCCGAGTTTTCATCAAAAATAAGGAGCAAATAGCTTATCCAGATTCTGGGTCGGAACGGAACATTATGTCAGAATCGTTCGCCGTCGAGAATGGTCTTGAGATTATCCGAAACTCCCGCGACATCAAACCATTTCAGCTCAGCAACGGAAAGAATATATGGTCTGTAGGGCGCGTCAAAACGACGGTAGACCTGCTTGGCAAGACTCTCCGAAGGAAACATCGCTGGTTTTACGTCTTCGCAACATGTCCGGTTCCGTTGATCTTAGGGATGCCCTTCCTTGCTGATGCGGAAATCCTTACTCAGAATAGGCACATGCTCGAACCTTGTCTAGTTGAGTTCTCGAATATATCCAGCCTCCCCTGGATCGGATGGCATCGGAACACACGCAAGTCTCCCTGCAATCGAATGAGGTGTACTTTGGATGGGAGCAACCTCACGGCTACCGCAGACACCGGCTCGGATCACAACTTCATGTGTCCAAACTGCGCTGAAAGGGAAGGCTTCCACGTTGACACGCGTGAGGAGGTACGGTTGGATGTACAAATTGGGGACGGCACATTCGCCGAGACAGTAGGTCAAGTCTACATCCATGACTTTAGTCTCGATTGGCGGGAGCTAGTAACGGAATCACCTCGCGTTCTAACAGCATTATCTGAGTCATCATTGGCAGAAAACGAACAGCCAGTTCCCTTCGGCACTATCTTCCACATCCTTCCTGGCCTACCTTGCGATGTCATCTTAGGCCGCGACCTCCTCGAAGAATCAGACGCTTTCAATCGCTGTTCCGACCTCTCCTGCTCCCGAACTACTAAGGGCAAGAGACCATTTGAGCTCAATATCATCATCTCGAGATGGAAAAAGAAACGGAAAGTGGTCGAGACTACTCTCGATCCTAAGGAAGTCCATGACGATGAGCGGCATGCGGAGATGCTTCGACGTTCAAGGAGCGAAGACGAGATTCCTGCGCTTACAGGGGACGAGAGGAACCTAGCCAAGGCAAGGGAGGATGCTTTGTGTAAAGAGTGGGATGCTCAGCATGCGGCGTGCGGATATTGCCATCCGTAGAACACGGTATATTTGCATGGGTGAAAATAGACGTGTCCAAGTGTTACCATACCTCTTTCTCTGACAGAGCTATAAACGCTCCGCCTCTTGTACAGTACATATAGATCTATTGCTAGCTAAACTCAGGGGGCTCGGCTGGCTGTGGTGTCTTGAAATACAGCCTGCCACAGCAACAGATTGCGAGACAATCTCTTTTAATTTCAGCGAGGTTCTTTCACTGTGCAATTACCTCAGAAAATACCTACCCACCAGAATTCTCAAATGAAAAGGTAGATACACCAGGATATTTGGGACATGATTAGTCATCACAAATGACGTGACTATGAAACCTCGAAAACCGCCAACATCAAACTTCGAAGTTCTCAATTCTCCATACCTATATGACCGGCCTCTTTCAACCTTGAAAATGGCATCTTTCATCCCTCACACAACTCCCCGAGCCTTCCACGCTCTGCGAGCAGCTTGCCCGCGACCTGTCCAGCTCCAACCCCCCGCTACCCCTCTATTCAGACGTTTCCTTGCCGCTACCGCAGGAGAGCAGCCACGCCTTCGATTGGGATCTACTGGTACACTCCCCAATCCTCCGAAACATTCAGCAGACCAATTGACACTCTGCAGCACCAAACTTCAAAGCTAAAACAACACACGGCGATATCGACTTCCACGAATTCTTAGGTGATAAGTGGGGTATACTGTTCTCACATCCAGCAGACTTCACACCTGTGTGCACGACGGAATTGGGCGCATTTGCGAAATTGAAGGATGAATTTGAGAGCAGGGGGGTTAGGATGATTGGCCTGGTAAGTTTAAGCTTAATTTTGCTTTTCAGGGGAGATGGTGGTTGACACAAGACGGCAGAGTGCCAATGGTCTGGACTCGCACGCAAAATGGATCGAAGATATCAACGATATATCTCAAACTTCCCTCCAATTCCCCATCATCGCCGACGCAGACCGAAAAATCGCCTATTTATACGACATGTTAGACGCGCAAGATTTGGATAATATCGATGAGAAGGGCATTGCGTTTACGATAAGATCCGTGTTTATTATTGATCCGGCGAAGAAGATTAGGTTGACGATGATGTATCCGGCGAGTTGTGGGAGGAATACGATGGAGGTTTTGAGGGTGATTGATAGTTTGCAGACGGCGGATAAGAAAGGTATAACGACGCCGGTTGATTGGCAAGTGGGAGATGATGTTATTGTGCCGCCTACCGTGTCGACGGCGGATGCGAAGAAGAAGTTTGGAGAGGTGAGGGAAGTGAGGCCGTATTTGAGGTTTACTACTATTTAGGTTTGTACACTAGATGTACAATACCTATGTATGAATTTAAAGACGAAGCCGAGAGGAGCACTATCTAGTAGAGGTATGCAGGTCTCCTCTCCCGCCTCGTGAATTCGAGGATGGAGAGAGAATATTTGCTTGGGTGAAGTACTGCGAATCCAGTATTGACCGTTCAAGATGCAAATTACGATTCGAGCCTTGTTGAATCAGAAGTTTGTTAGAAGACCGCCCACTTGAGGAAAGGGGGTTTGCCTGTAAGCGAGCCAAATCTTGGACCAACATGCGGCTGTCACCCGTAGTTCCATTGTGACAAACCATGAATGCTCAAGGCTTCCATTGAGATTATAGCCACGTCCGATTCTGATTCATTGTCCATTATCTAAGTATTAGGTATCGCGCTTGCATTACCACCCGCCGTCCCACTTCCCAGCTTCGCTCCTCCGTGCAGCTTAAACCAATCTAGGAACTGGAACATCGAGGCTTTTGGATATCGTTCGAGGGATGTTTGGTTCAGGTATTGGAGGCCGAATTTGACGTGCGAGCCTTCGAACCATTCGAAGTTGTCGAAGATGGCCCAACCGAAGGCGCCAGTTACATTGACTCCTGTTTTCGTCATCAGCTAGATGCCCCACGAGACGCGATAAGTCAGAGAATGTTTAGGGGGTGCTTACCATCAACATTCCTCGCTGCCAAAATATTATCCAAGAAACCCTGATAGTAATCCGCCCTCCTCAAATCCCATAGTATTGTAGATAGAGAGTTTTGGTTCCCCTCAAACGGCTCAGCAAACCCAAATTCGGAAACAACAATATCCGGCACTGTAGGAAACAACTCCTTCGTAATAACATTTAAAAACCTCCTAATACTAACCGGCGTACTATAAAGCCAACTCACATCATTATCAGCACTCGGCCCAATCGGAAACCCATCTGCATCTGTACTCTGACTTCCCGCACATTCGGGGAAGTTAGGGTTGCTGGAGTTGGAGGCGCAGGAGGCAGAGCCTCCGGTGATGGAGGCGGCGTAGTACCCTGTGTAGCCGTCTATAGCGAAGAAATCGCAGGAGCCTTTGATTAGGTCTTTTTCTGCTTGGGTGAAATTTGGCAACATGCTTCCCAATGTCTGTTTCAACATGGGTGAATAGTCGCCGTCGCGCCAGGGGCCGCCGAACCAGCCGAGGACGAACTCGTAGTTCCGGGCTACGGCGTCGATGTCGGCGGGTGAGGAGGCGTTCAGGGGTTCGTAGTAGTTTCCGCTGTTCTTGAACGTGATGCGTCCTTTGCCCTTGAATTCTGAGTGGTACCATTTTGCGACTTTGGCGTGTGCTAGGATCGTGTAGTGAGAACAAGCGATTCGCGCTGGAAGACCACCGGTTATGCCATGGTATGCTGGGTAGTTTCCCTTCTTGTTGCCGGCGGGGTAGTATTCGTATTGCCAGTTGCAGTATTGTGCTGTTTCAATTTTTTCAGTTGGAAGATCCAAAAAAGGGTGGGAGAATGGGAGACAAACGCTCGTTGAATGTGTACCAGATTGGAACGTATGCATCATATCGACTGATGACAAACTTGGCGTAGTTGAAGAAATCATCCACAATTCTTGGGTCCGTCCACGCCCCGTATGAGTTGAAAAGTGCGAGTGGTGTATCTGTCTCTTGTCAAACTTGGATTGATGAGAAAGGCTGGGATATTTACGTACCCCAATGGAACAGCGTCACGGCTGGCTTGATGCCGGCAGCTACCATACTGGCGATCACGTCATCGTAATGTGCGACTCCTTGTTCATTGACTGGGCCGTTCCCAAACGGGAAGAATCGAGGCCTACTCGGAAGTCAGTCGTCTGCTAGAACATTGAGAAGAGGTATAAGTACCATGAGAAGGACGGAGAAAAGTATGGAACACCAAGATTGGCAAGACGTGCGAAGTCTTGCTTGTAGAGGTAATAATGGCTTGCTACCACATCACCAGTTGAGTTGTCTGCCACTGCTCCGTAGTCTCGATGTGTGATCAGATCCCAAATAGAGGGTCCCTTGCCTTCATCCTTCGCTGCCCCTTCGACTTGATACGCGCTGGAAGCCAATCCCCATATGAAGTAGTCAGGGAGGTCGTCGGAGTTCAGAGACGTGTCGTAAGTTGGTGCCTAGGTAAGCTGAGATGAGAAACTGGACGATTGTGACAATTGGGGTCACTTATACCTGAGGATGCATGCCACCGCCGGGTCGTGGGTATGCTGTCGGTTCCGGCGTTGGCGAGACGGTCGTAGTAATGGGTCCCACGGCAATGCTCCCAACTTGATTCCACAACATCGCCAATTCCTCATTCGAGTAGTCGTATGTCAATGTCGTTGTCGCTGCAGACACATTGTACACTTTCGTCGAAACATTTGTCAGAGGAGGAAAAGTCAGGGACCCTGCACTTGTGGTCGTGGCATTTTGAGCACTCGCTCTGTGAAGCAGTAGCAACGCCGCAATGGCATTCAGACTTCGTGAGAATGCCATAATTGACCACAGAAACGACAAATTGAGAAAACCTTTAAAATGGAAAGCTGCGGGGAAACATCCTTATAGCTACCTTGAGCTCCATGTCGAGTGAGATCATATCCGCCCCTCATAAGAACTACCCCCCAGGTTCGTACGGGGGTATAATTTCTCCGAACACTCTGGATAAATGTATATGTGGAGACGACAAGACTTTGGACGTGGTTAACTTGCAAGAAACAGAGGCTGTACGATGGTTATGAGGAGCTCCTCGGATTCTCGGAGGATGGCCTTCCGAAGAACTCAAAATGTGACGAGCGTAACGAGAGTAAAATTGATGCTCCGGGCTTCCATCGTGAGTTAGAGTTTATGAAAGGAAAGTTGGTAGTAGAGTTCAGATGGATGGCTAAGAAGCGTGTTCACGAAGGAAACCCGCGCTGGTACACGATATGGAAGAACAGAAAGAGGAGGAACCCGAGGGGTCGTGGTCGAATATCAATATTGATTTGGGGTGTGAATAGAATAGCACCTTGCCCAAGTAAGCTTAGCGCATTCTGGCTTCCTCTACTTTCGTGCAATCCTCGATATGAAAAGACTCCTCGAATGAACCAACAACCAGCATGCCAATGGCAGAGACTGACCTCGTATGCGCACTGAGCCGTACGTTGAATGCTCGACACTAGCTCAAAGAGCATTTGGACTCTCGCTCTGTGCCCAAGCTCCTACCTAGACAGCAGAAGGAGGGACGCCTTCAACGCTTCTCCCATAAACAGAGTGCGAGTATCTGCTGTCCAAATTTTCCTTTCGACCTCTTCTCTTTCCCCTCACTTCTTCTCTCTTCAAATTGAATAGACCAGAAACATCACCAATAGAGTTTCGGGGATGATGCATTCATATCCTCCTCGCTGACTCGCGAGCGAGTCCACTTCCCCGCTCCTCCTCACCCGCCAGGTTGCCCAAGGCCCCACTCCTCTGTGTTGTCCCCAGACATAGCAGTTCGAGATCTTCTCTTCTCAACCACCGTCTAGGTTACCGGCCCGTCTGCCCATGTGAGGCTCTACACATTAACAACAATGCCCGCAGCATCAGGAAGCGCGTCGGGCAGTCCGCCTGCCAACGCCAACACCAACGGTAACAAACGAAGAGGTAAAAAGCGAATCCGATCCTTCACTGCTGACGAGAGAGCTACACACTCTGTGATTGAGAAACAGCGGCGGGAAGCTCTGAACGCGAACTTCATAGTGAGTAACGTCCTAGAATCCCCTCTTCCTCCACTCCTAGTTCAAGGTTTTAAGCTGACCGGACTTTGTAGGACCTCGCGCGCTTGGTACCAGCTCTTGCCCCGGTCCATCGCCTATCCAAATCATTGATCGTCTCCGAAAGCATAAACCATCTGCAAGCACAGCGTGAAATGTGCCTGGCTGCGGCCAGCGAACTACAATCCATACTCGCCGAGAACATCCAGCTTGTTGCAGAGGTCAACAGTTGGCGGGAGCAATATGGAGTTGGGATAGGTTTACGCTCGGCGAAGCCAGTTGGTGATGCCGTGCAAGCATTATTGAAGGTCGATCAACAAGTTTTCGGGACATTTCCTGCGGGATTTGGAGACAATGGGCCTGGAGAAGGACACGATGACCAAGGAGCCGAGAATGGTACCACACCGCAGATAGAGGAGACCATAAAAGCGCCTACGCGACGCGATGTCTTCCCACCCCAGGAAGATACCAGAACTGTATCGAATACGCGCTTGAATTTGCAGGCAAATACCTATGACGCTCCTCAAGGATCCCAACCGCTCGCTGGTTTGGACGACTTGCCAGAAACAATGATCATACCGAACAGCTTCATAGAAGGCGATCACTTACCCACACAAACGATTTCAGTAAATGAAGATATATTTTCCCCTTTGGACCACGGATATGGTGTAGGTTTGCCATCAAATGCGCTACCCCCCTCAAATAACTTTGCAGATCTAAATCTGCGTCAAAATATATACCACGACTTTCCTCCAGAAATTGATTATTACCTCCCCCTGGCAAATGAGATGTCGAATTTCGGGTACATTCCCTGAGGACAATATTCCAAACGTCAACAGATAACCTGACGAATCTTCAATTTGGATGACCTATAAAATGCTATGCATTGCCCTATCCCATCCCTCTATCCTATCCAAAATTGACGATCAAATTATAGTTGGAGCGGAGCCAACTTAAACCAACTTCATCGCTTCCTCAATGGCAGCCTTGCTCCTGAGCTCTCCGCCCTTGAATAGATCCAGCGCCTCAAACAATCTCGTCTTCGTCACCGGATCCGCCTCAATTGCCTTCTCCAATTCCGCTCCATTGTTCGCCAAATAATCGATGTCGGTACTGGCAAGTTTTCCGTCCCACTCCGCAGCAGCGAGCGGATCGGTCTTCGCCAATTTCGCAAGACGAGTTGGGGTTGGACCAGCATTGAGATAGGGGTGCACAGGCTTTGGGACTCCTTCTCCGGGTTGCTTGGTGCCGTCGTATGGGAGCTTGGCGAGCTCCTTGAGGACGGCGTCGGAGATGGTGGCGTGGTGGCAGCCCATTTCTCCTGCTGCCATAGCCTCCTTGGCGGAGATGAAGCTGGTTATAGTCAATATGGCGCGATTCAATTGTTGGTCTGGGTAAGGGAGATTTACCTGGCGGACTTGACCATGGGTTGTTCTTTTCCGGTCTCCTTGTAGAGACGCTTGTATGTTTCGAGAATCTGCACCATGCGCGCAGACATGGTGTGTTGGGTTGCGGGATCTTCGACATTGGGCCACAACTTTAGATCGGCATGAGCTTTGACCTCTATAGGACATTCTTGTCAGCAAATTGGCCAAAAGCAACTCGAACATTTAAGGCACGCACCGTTGTAGTAAGGGCTAATATACAGACACCCAGCTTGACTAGCAGCAATCGCTTGCGGCAATCCGAAGAGAGACGTCCCAAGTGTTCGAATGCCATCCTTGAGAAGAATAGGACCAGCATTCATGGCGGGTCCGGTGCAGGGAATCTTGATGCAGAAACGATCTTTGGAGATTCCGACCTTTTCAAACTCGCGAGCGTAGCTGCGAGCATGTGCAACGACCTTATCGGTGTCATAGGCGTGGAAGGCGGAGGTTTGGAGGAGGACTCGGCCTTGGATATTGTCGATGTTTGCCTTGCAAAGGAGGACGGACTGTGTAGTCAGATTGTCAGCTTGGATGGCCAGATTTAATGAAAATGGCAGGAATAGAGGACCTACGATTCGGTCCAAAACAGCTTCCCAGCCCTGGTCTTTGTATTCCTTCACAGCTTGCAGAAACATCTCGCGGTTCTCGGGTACGGACATTTGCTCGTTGACGAGGAGCTGGTTGCTGGTTTGGTTGTGTGGCTTGAAGGGCAGGCTTTTGGCGAATGTCGGGTCCATGGAGTCGACATCGACGTTCACTGTTTTGAAGTCAGGGACCAATCCTTGAAGGCACAATAGAACCAAGAATCCTGGACATACGCTGCTCCTCCAGCTTCTCGAGCCAGGTGATATTTTCGACGCTGCCCATGTTGTCTCCTTTTTTTCGTCTCCTGCAAAATGTCTGGTTGAGGTCTGGTCAGGTATCTTGATTCTGTCTTTGGAATTTCTCTTCTCCTCTCATGGTAATCATCTTTATAAGGAGTCTACATCGATCTCTATCACATGATTTGTATCTTTCCTGGTGGTTACATTGACATTTCAAAAGATGTATGCCACACACAGGGCAGAGTGGGGTAGTCCCCGATGCGGGGTCTCAGCCCACCTCTCCCCGCCACCATTGGACACCAAGCTCACACGCGTTAGCTATAATCGTACCCAAACGCAGGTACTGGGCATCTGATCATTCTCCACACAGGGCATACAGCAAACGCTGTGCAGGTTTTCGGAATAGTTTCCGATAAATCTTGGCGCTTACCCGAATCAGAAACGCTTTCGTGGCTGTCAGTTCATGAGTGGAGGGAAGTGTCAGCTTTCCTGTACAGGGCATTTTCACGCCAAGTCGGCTTACTTTCCCCAACTTCTATAAGTAAGATGTTGACCTGTACAGGCCCTCTCGGCTAGCCACATCGATAATTTCAAACTGTGCAGGGCGTCTAAGTGGCTGAAGCCATCTGGGGTATACTGTGCAGGTCAACCCAGTGTAGTCCCCGCTCACCGGCTCACAACCGAGAAACCTGTGCAGGTCGCTTACGATTTTCTGGCCCTATCTCATGCTTGGGACATCATATTGGGGATGCCTTAGCGTGAACACCCATGGTCAGGGCCTTGGGATGCGGGGTTATGCATGGTTGACTAGAATCCTGGGGGAAGTGGATACCTCCCCGGATTCTGGAATGTGCTGTTGGGTTCACCATCCCTGTCTGTTGTTTGTAGTTCTGGTCTGACTCAAGCTTGTCAGTCTAAACCTGCTTCATCCCTTCCGAAAAATATTTAAGATGTCGTGGAACCTCATCTTGCATTTCTGTTCTGCAGATCATTGTTTTCGTTCAAGAGTCAAAGAGGAAGGAAGAAGAACACAAGATGGCGACAACAATTTCAGATCCAACGATGAAGAAAGATACAGTTCATCTTGAGCATGTTGAGGATCCTAAGGATAGGATTAATGTCTCTTTCTCGCAGAATATTAATGCGAAGTATTTCTTCCTTTTCTCCCGTCCCTCTCCTTCTCTTACTAACAAGAACAGAATCTGCAACCCCTTAGCCGGAATTCCCAAGCCCGAACTCCTCGCCAGCGTTGCTGAATTCTGCAACTCCTACGGACTCCGTGAACACATCAGTATATTCGAGAAAGGCGCGCTCGTTGCGCAGAATCCAGACCATTTCGATGAAATTGTAGAACTAAATGCCGAAGACAAAGAGGCTCTCCAACGGGAAATAACGCATAAATGGCACCTCCCAAAAGATCTGTGGTGGACGATTGCGGTTTGTAGTTTGGGTTCTGCTCTCCAAGGGTATGTTCTTTCTCCATGATATGCTGAGGTTTGGGACCGGGAATGTACAGTGCTAACTAATTTGGATAGATGGGATAACACCGGTGCAAATGGAGCAAACCTCTCCTTCCCCGAAGAATTCGGCATCTCTCACAATTCCTGGCTTGTCGGCTTCATCAACAGCGCCCCCACCATATCCGGCCTCTTCGCAGCCTGGGCCGCTGATCCACTCAACAACTGGCTCGGCCGACGAGGCGTGATCTTCTTCACAGGCCTCTTCTGTGTCTTCCCCGTCCTCGCTCAAGGCTTCACTCAAAACTGGTGGGGACTTCTCCTCTGTCGTCTCATCATCGGTATCGGTCTTGGTATCAAGATCACTACGATTCCTATCATGACTTCGGAGGTGGTACCTGCTGTTATTCGTAAGCCACTCTCTACAACCCCTCTCCCGTTCCCTCAACTGGGTTAAAGTATGGCGTGAAGGAACTTCACGTTCTTAGAACATTGTCTTCGGCACGTGGTTGGAACGTCAAAAGAGTTTTGCTGACTTTGTGATCCTTCTGTGTAGGTGGTGGACTCGTCATGAGCTTTCAACTCTGGGTTGCGTTTGGGATCTTGATTGGATTTTGTTCTAACCTCATCTTCTACAACATCGGTCGGCTCGCGTGGCGATTCCAACTCGCTGCTGCGTTTGCTCCTGCTATTCCAGTTTTGATCCTGATTTGGTTCTGTCCAGGTACGCGCTTCCCCCACCCAAAAACCCCTCGTATCTAGCCTATCCATGTCTAACATCTCGCAGAATCTCCGCGTTGGCTGTTGAAGAAGTACCGTATCAAAGAATCATTCACTTCATTCTGTCGTCTTCGGAATACCGAGGTCATGGCAGCGCGAGATCTGGTACGGCCCCTTCCATTTTGCCTTTTCCATATGATACGGATGGCAAAGGCTAATTGTGATTTAGTATTACGCATACAACCAATTCATAGTAGAACAAGAAGCCTTCGGCGGCTCTTCCTTCCTATCTCGCTTCGTCGACCTCTTCCGCGTTCCCCGCATCCGTCGCGCCACAATGGGTGGAGCAATCGTGATGACCGCTCAGCAATTTTCTGGAATTAATATCATGGTAAATCTTCTTCCTCTTGCTCTTCCGCTTCTCTAGCAACATTCTCATACCTATCACTCTTTGAATTAAAATAAAGGTGAAAACTGACGGAATGTATAGGCGTTCTACTCCTCAACAATCTTCGCAGAAGCAGGCTACGACACGAAACAATGCCTCCTCGCCTCTTTCGGCTTCGGACTCGTGAACTTTATTTTCGCTTTCCCTGCTATTTGGACCATTGATTCTTTCGGACGTCGAAACTTGCTACTGTTTACGTTTCCGAATATGGCTTGGTGTTTGATTGCTGGTGGACTTGCGTTTCTGCTTCCGGACAGTTCAGGAGCTAGACTACCTTTGATTGCTTTTTTCATCTACCTTTTTACTGCTTTTTACTCTCCAGGTAAGTAGCAATTTTCTTGACGCTACTTATGGTGGATGACTGACAATGAGGCAGGGATCGGACCAGTGCCAAACGTCTATGCAGCAGAATGCTTCCCGCTCTCACATCGAGAGATTGGAGCTGCGAGTTGTATCTTCGTCAACAATGCGCTTTCGAGTATTCTTGGATTAACCTTCCCTTCCTTGCTGGCTGGTATCACACCCACAGGCGCTTTTGGATTTTATGCGGGGTTGAACATGTTGGCTTTTGTTATTATCTTCTTCTTTTTGCCGGAGACTAAGTGAGTTTACCCTTAGCTGTTTGAGAGAAGATTGCAGGAGCGTGAACTGATTTCGAATGTAGGCAACGCACACTCGAAGAACTAGACTACATCTTCGGTGTCCCAACTCGTCGTCACGCCTCGTATTATGCCTTTACCTGGTTCCCGTGGGCGGTGAAGAGGTATCTTTTCTTCCAGAGAAAGGCACAGTTGGAGCCGTTGTATCATCTTGAAGGCTTTGAGGGTCAGGGAACGATGGCGCCTGTTGGTGCTATTCATTGAGTACTTGGTAGTATGGGAGGGCCCTGTTGGGGTGGTTGGGTGTGAAAGGACGTTAGCGAAGAACGTACTTGCGTCAGTCTCTATAAACCCCGGGTGTGTCCGCAAACACACATCACCCTCGAGTTTCAAACGGACAGATGTAAATAGCCAGACCACTCTATTTTCTTCTTCTACAGTTCTGGGCGAATGATCAACTCCTTTTTCGTATGTTTTCAATGCATCTATAGCTCTGATCGCTGAAGACGTTTTTAGCGGCATGACCGTTGTCAAGTGAGGCAGCAGGGGCTCATATGACTTCAAGATATCATGAAGTGCAAAGCACCAAGAGCACTCCATAAATAGGCTTGGTTCAATTGTGTCGGACACGTCTATAATTCTTGCTGCAATAGTATGTATACATGTGAATCGTGTCTCAGCTAGGCTGATGGAGTACCATTTCCCAAAGACAAGCGTTGGATCGTACTTCTTTTTCAACTCTCTCAAATTTTGCAAATTCTTTTCGAACATTTCTTCAACTCTCTCCAGTCCAGCACCAATGTTTGCGTCGTAACCTATTCTGTTTCCGGTCCTCATTTTCTGCCCCTCTCTGACTCTCTTAGCTTGTTTGTGATTATGCTAACGCCTTGCCTTATCGCCAAGTCACTGGCTGAATCATCGTATTGAGCTTCTACAAACGAGAGAATTCCCGGACGCTGAGAGGTAAGTGCTGTAGCAACGGCTGCGTCCCACTTTACCATACCGTAATCAACTTCTTCCTTCTTCCTCCCATTGCACCACTCTGTCATTCTGGAGACATTGTTTCTTAACCGGAATCTCGACACTTCCCATCCATCAAGCTCACGTGATCTCGCGCGGCCTTCGCTCAAGCTGGCTCAAGTTTATTCAAGTCTATTTACTTATTTTATTACATTGCTAACTTTTAACGAGGGGCTCGAAAAGGCTTTTTTTTTAGTTTAAAAATTTAAATATATTTTTTAATATATTTTTTAATTTATATAATTAATTATTATAATTTATTTATTTATATATAAAATATATTTATAAAGTATATTTAAATATTTTAAAAATTTATATATATATATATTTTTAAAAAGTTATAATATTATTTATTAAAATACAATTTCGTCCGACTAAAAAACTTTTAACTATTTTGTAATCCAAAATATATGCGCCAATACTTATAAAAGACGATTAGTTATTTGGGCGAGGGTGAGGTAAGGGTTTTGGCAAGCCGTGCAGCAAAATAACCCGGCTGATATAGCCTCTTTTGAAGAGTCGTGCCTTCTACTTCTAAACTAAACTTTTGAATAACCATATCATAGTTCATTGCTTTTTGATCCCACTTCTCTAATATTTATTCAATTATTTGACGGCCTGACGCACTGATTTACTCGCCAGTCTAGTCACCTTATTTGGCGCGCTTATCACCTTCCCGTTTTCATCATCCGGAGAGAACGAAGTCGGACTTGCCGTGATGTTGAAGATAAGGAAGGCAACCTGGTCGGCTTCGCCAATTAAACGTGGGCCAACACGATGTCACCTTCCCAAAATGTGGGATGTGTTTATCCACAACCATTCACAAATCGAGATGCTTATCTTATCTATGATTCGCCGTAAGGCGCCAATGACTAGCGTCGTAGCTTGAGGTGCTTGAAGCTCTAAAAGACGGGGTCGTAGCTATTTATCCAAAAATCTCACGGCCTGCTTGCTTCTTCATTCTCTCCTCCGCAACAATGAGTCTTAAACCCGGAAATGGTGACCTTGCTGAGAAGCATGCCAACGCTGCTCCGGGCTATGAGCCCACACGCGATGGGCACTTCAGTAGTGACCCAGAAAATATGGTCGTACCAAACGAGAACATGCTTCACCAAGACCTGAAAGGCAGACACATGCAGATGATTGCCATGCAAGTTCAGCACTCTGAACCGTCATCTGTATACTAACGTATGCATATAGTGGTGGTGCAATTGGTGCTGGCCTGTTTGTTAGCTCTGGCGGTGCTTTCCAGACTGGTGGACCCGCTTCTGTGCTTCTTGGTTTCATGATTGTTGGTACGTTATATGCTATTAGAATTGCGACGTGGTAATTAACATGAGTTTAGGCGGCATGATGTATGCTTCTTTGATGCTGAAAGGCTTTGTCCTCATCTAACTTAGTCATTTAGTTACCTCGTGATGCAAGCTCTCGCAGAATTGGCTGTCATGTACCCGGTCAACGGAGCCTTCACTATGTACATCTGCCGCTTCGTTGATCCCTCTTGGGGTTTCGCTTGCGGCTGGCAGTATGCTATCAGCTGGCTGACTGTCCTTCCTTTTGAGATCTCAGCTGCTTGCAACATTATCCACTACTGGCCCGGATCGGAGGGCATCAACAACAGTGCTTGGATCGTCCCGCTGCTTGTCGCTTTGGTTGCCATCCAGATCTTTGGCGTGAAGGGCTATGGCGAGGCGAGTTTACCGAAACTATTCTAAGGACCGAGTTAATTGGAACAGGTCGAGTTCGTCCTCAGTGTTATTAAGATCACCGCTTGCATAGGCTTCATAATTCTCGGAATAATCATTGACTGCGGCGGCGTCCCAACAGACACCAGAGGCTATATTGGTGCAAAATACTGGTATGCTCAAACTTTCGATGTGGCTACTAGCAAGGCTAATAACGCAATATAGGCACTCGCCTGAGACAGCATTCCTCAACGGCTTCCACGGCTTCTGTACTGTTTTCGTTACAGCGTCGTTCGCCTATACTGGCACTGAGCTCACTGGACTAGCTGCTGCCGAGACAGCTAACCCTAGAAAGGAAATTCCAAGAGCTTCCAAGCAGGTTGTTTGGCGTCTCGCCATTTTCTATATCGTCAACCTCTTCCTTATTGGGTTGATTGTACCAGCCGACAGTCCTTTGTATAGTGGCGAAGGTTCCGAATCCCGTCACTCACCTTTCGTCATCGCCATTCAGCTCGCTAACATCAAGATCCTCCCATCGATTTTCAACGCTGTTATCTTGATTTCTGTCATGAGTGTCGCCAACTCCTGCACTTTCGGCTCGACTCGCACGATGCAGGCTCTGGCCGCAAATGGTGCATACACCGTTCCATAACTTTCACATAACGCTAACTTCATACACAGGCATGGGTCCCAAGTTGTTTGCTTATGTTGACAAAAAGGGACGCCCTGTTACTGTGGTCGTCCTTCAACTCCTCTTTGGATGCTTAGCTTTCATCAACTTGGCGCCGAATGGTGGAGTTATTTTTAATTGGCTTTTATCATTGTCAGGTCTTTCCATACTCTTTATTTATGGCAGTATTGCTCTGGCTCATATTCGCTTCCGCCAGGCCTGGTAAGCTCCAAACTGCACTATCGGATGGCTACTCAGTGACTAACTACTTGTAGGGCCGCCAATGGTCATTCCGTAGACGAACTGCCCTTCAAGGCCGCCTTCGGTGTTTGGGGCTCCTGGGTGTGCTTGATCATCAACGTCCTCTGCCTTATCGCACAATTCTACGTCGCGCTGTACCCAGTCGGGGGCCCCAACTTGGATCCTACAACGTTCTTCGAACTATACCTCGCCGGTCCTTTCCTTATCTTCCTATACTTAACCTGGAAGGCCTACAGCTGGTTCGTCCGACCAGAAGATCGCCCACTATACGTCAGAATAAAGGATATTGATATCTACACTGGTATGAGAGAGAATCAGCTATCCATTAGTGGTGCAGATGTCTCGGAGGAGCAGAGACGCGCTAGCGTCGCCGAAATGCATGATGGGGAGAAGAAAAGAGGTCCTAAGGATTACATCATGGGTGCTATCAGAAATGTTATTTAAATTGTCGCAATTCGGTAAAGAAGTCTTTTTAATAGTGTTGTAAGTTTTAGAGTACGGGCTGTCGAAAGTCAAAGGTCGATGTTTTACTCTGGAAATGATTGCTGGTACGTCCGGGGGTAATCACAAAACACTAAGATCTTAGTCTGGTGTCGATGATTCAATTCTGTTTGCCCCTTTCTAGAGGGGGCACTTAGCTACCTATATAATTAAAGAGATTAGACTTTGAGACAGTGGTTACTAGGGGGATGGGATTAAAGCTCCGACTTTTTATTTATCCCCTTATTTATCCTTTTACCCGACCGTTAAACGACCACTTAATTGGACCGACACTAGTAATTCTCTTTTTAAAAGGAAACGCTTTTTTTAACTCGTAAATTATAAAAAAAAAAAAAAACTAATTATAATTATAATATAATATTACGTAATTAAACGTAAAAAAGAAAATTAATTATAAATCGATCGTTATTATATATTATAATATTTAATTAAATTAAATTTAAAAAACTTTTTTTAAACTCGATATTTATAATTTTCGAATTAATTAAAATTTTCGTTTTAAAAATATTAAAAAATATCGAAATATTAAAATATTAAAATAATAATTATACGTTTTTTTTTACGTTATTTTTTTTACGTTATTTTTTTTACGTTATTTTTTTTAATAATTATTTTTTTTAACGATTATTTTTTTTATTATTTTTATTTTTATTAAATAATTTTTAAATTTTAAAACGTTATATTTATTTTTATATTTTAATATTAAAAAATTAAATTATTATTTTTAAAAGTTTTTTATATTTATATAATTATTTAATAATTATAATATTAATTATAAATTTTTTTTTAATATTATTAAATTTAATTTTAATCGTTTTATAATAAAATCGAAAATAATAAAAATTAAAATTATATAAATAATTTTTTTATATTTAATAAAATTTTAATAAAATATATTATTTTATAAATCGAATTATTTATTATTAAAAACGATAATATATTTAATTTATAAATTAATATTTTTATTTATAATAAAAAAATCGTTTATAAAAACCAAAAATTTTATTAAATATAAATTTAAATAAAAAAATTAAAATTTATAATTAAAATTATTTATTTATATATTATATATAATTTTTAATTAATAAATAAAATATATTATTTAAAATACGTTTATTTATAAAAATATAATTTAAATATTTAAATTTTTTTTTTTTTAATTTTATTTATTATTAATTTATATTTATTAAATAATAAAAAAATATTTAATATAAAAATTTTTATAAATTTAATTAATAATTTAATTTTTTAAATAAATATATTATTAATTTATATATTAATTATTTTAAATAAAATATATTTATTTTTTATTATAAATAAATAAAAATCGAAAATTAAAAATTTTATTAAAAATTTATTTTTATAATAAATAAAATATTTTTTTCGTATTGAAAAAAAAAAATTTAATTCGTCGATTTATAAACGAATTAATTAATAAACGAAATTTTTTTTTTATTCGACGTATATTTTATTTTATAATTTTATATAAACGTTTTTATAAAAAAATTATAAAATTTTTAATTTTAATAATTTATTTTTATTTTAAATTAAAATTTTTTAATTTAAATATTTTATAAATATTTAAAATTAATATAATTATTAATAAATTAATAAACTTTTTAATATTTAAAATAAAAATGTATTTTTAAAATTTTATATTAAAATTTTTTTTTTAAAATTCTCGTTTTTATATTTAATTATTTTTAATTATTTTTTTTTAAATATTTTAATATTTAAAATAAAAACGTATTTTTAATAAAATTTTATATTAAAAAAATAATATTAAATTATTATAATTATATTTATTAAAAAAAACCTTTTAAATTTTTTTTTAAAATTATATAATATTAAAAAAATAATTATTAATTTTAATATTTAAAATAAAAATTTATTTAAATAAATTTATAATTATTATTTTAAAAATAACGTTTAATAAAAATTTAATAAAAATAATACGTATTAATAAAATTATTAATTATATATATATTTATATAATATTTTTTAAATTTAAAAAATAAAAATAAAATAATAATAATTTATTAATTAATATATTAAATAATAAAAAATTATAAGAAATTATTTATTTATATTTTTTTTAATTAAATAAATTTTAAACTTTTTATATTTTTATAAATTATTATATAAATATATTTATCGAAATTAAAAATGTAAATTTTTTTTATTATAATTCGAAATAAATATAAATTTTTTATTATTTATTATTAATAATATATATAATTTTTTATTTATTTATAAAACGTTATTAATTTAATAAATAATATAATTTTATTATAATAATATTTTCGAATTATAATTATTATTTAAAATAGTTTTTTTTATAAATTATATTTTTTTTAAAATAATATATTATATATATATTTTAATAAAACGTAATATTTTTTTATTAAATTAATTAAATTATAATTTTTTATGAATATAATTTTTAAATTAATATTTATATTTTTAATATTATTATAAATTTTTTAAAATTAAAATTCGTTTTAAAATTATAAATAATAAA
Source organism: Acephala macrosclerotiorum (assembly GCA_014904845.1). NCBI lineage: Eukaryota > Fungi > Ascomycota > Leotiomycetes > Helotiales > Mollisiaceae > Acephala > Acephala macrosclerotiorum. Next base: position 77,288 of record MU119447.1, read on the forward strand.
TATTAATAATTTAAAATAAATATTAATTTAATACGTTTAAAAAACGTTTTATATTTTTTTTTATTAATATATTAATAAAAAGTTTTATAATTTAAAATATTAATTTTTTATCGATTTATAATATATTTAAATAAACGAAATAATTAAAATTATAATCGTCGTATAATATAAATTTAAAACGATTAAAAAAATTATTATTTATTTAATATTATTAATAAAAATTTTTAATTTTTTTAATTTTTTTAAAATTTATAAAATAATTAATCGTTTATATAATATCGTTTTTAAATAAAATTTTTTTAACGAATTTAATAATAAATTATTTATAATTTTTTAAAAATATTATATATATATATTTAATTATATTTTAATAAAAAATTTTTTAATTATAAAAGTTTTAAAAATTGTTTTTATTTTTATTTAAAATAAAATTATATTATAAACGTTTTTATATACGATTTAAAAATTCGTCGACGATCGAAAAAACGTTTAATAATATTTTAATATATTTTAATAAATATAATAATTTTTATTTATATATTCAAATATAAATTAAATTATTTTTAAATTAATTTTTAATATAATATTTTAAAATATTTAAAAATCGTTTTATTTAAATTTTATATTTAAATTATAACGAATATAATAATATTTTATTAATTAAATATTCGATTTTAACGTTTTTTAATTTTTTAATTTAATATTTATTTTAAAATATTTAAATAAATATATTAAATAAATTTTTATTAAAATAACGAATTTTTATTTAAATTCGTTTAATAATTAAAAAAAATAAAATTTTTTTTTAATATTTTTTTTAATTTTTAATAATATTAATAATAATAAAATTAATATTAAATATTAAAATTTTAAAATCGAATTAAATAATAAAATATTTATTAAATATTATATATTTTAAAAATATTATTAATAATAATTTTAATTAAAACTCTTCGTATAATAATTTTTATATAATTAATAATTTTATTAAAATTTTTATTTATAAATATTTAAATTTATTTTTTTTAATTTTTTAATCGAATTATTTTTTAAATAATTATTTTTAATATTTATAAAATTATTAAATTTATTTATATTATAAAAACGTAAATTTTATTATTATAAAAAAAAATTTATAAATTAATTTTTATATTTTATACGATTTATACGAATTAAATTTTTTTTATTCGTAAAAAACGTTTTATTATAATAAATTAAATTTAATAAATATTATAATATAATTATTAAATTTCGTATAATATTAAATTTTATATTATATTTAAAAAATTATTTTAATAATAATAAATAAATTATAATTAAATATTTATTATTAATACGTAATAATATAAAAAGTTTATTAAAAAAAATAAACTAAAAAATAAACTAATCGAATTGAATTTATTAAAACTTAAAAAAAAAAATTAAATCGAGCGATTATTCGATTTTTATAATTCGATTAATATCGAACTAAAAACGAACTACGTAATAGCGTTTTATAATATTATTTTCTCTTTAAAATGTTTTTAAAAATTTTAAAAATTTTAATAAATATATATAATTTAATATATTACAATTTTTTTAATTTTCGTTTTTATTTTTTTTATCGATTTTCGATTCGTTGTTTATATTTATAAAATTATTATTTTTATTTTTATTAAAACTTTTAAAAAAATTTTCGTTCTCGTTTATTATTATTATTTTTATTAGTTTATCGATTTTTCGACGTCGTATATTAATATCGATATATAAACGAATAAAAAATAAACGATTTAATTTTTGTATATTATTAAAAATATTATTATTTAAAATTAAAATTAATTTATTCGTAATACGAATATCGACGTTTAAAATAAAATCAAATATTTATCGAATTATTTTAAATAAACGAAAAAAAAAATATTTGAATTCGTTTGTAAAAATATAATATATAATTTTTTTTATTAGTAATCGTAATATTTAATTAAAGTATTATACGTAAAAACGAGTTTTTATTAATTATATTAATCGTTTAAAATTTATATATTTATAATTTTTCTCGTTTTTCTCGTTATAATTTAAAAAAATTACTAAGAAATTATCGTTATAAATTTTTTTTCGATTAATAAAATATTTTTTTCGTAAATTTATATTTATTTTTTATATACGAATTTCGTTTTAATTTTTAATATCGCGAATATAATTTTTAAAAATATTAATTAATTTTTTTTTTATATTAAATAAAATTTAAATTTCAATTTTAATAAAAATATTATATATAATATTAAAATTTTTTTCAAATTTTAATACTCGTTTTAATATAACGTTAATTGTAATCGTTAAAATTTAATCGTTAATAAAAATTGCGTTTAAAAAACTTTTTTCGTTTAAATTAATTTATTTTATTATTAAATCGATTAAATAATTATTATTTTCATTTAAAATTTAAACGTTTTTTCACGTTATTTCGTTTTTTGATTTTAAAATAAAACGATTTTATATTTAATCGTGATTTTTTATTTCTTTTTATTTAATCGCGAATATTAAATTTTCGTATTTTATTATATCGTTTTTTTTTTTTCAAAATTAATTATTTATTTTTATTTAAAAAGTTTTTATCGTATATATTTTTATTTATTAAAAAGATTTCGAAATTGTTTATCGAATTTTTTTAAACTTTTTTTATTATTAGTTTTAATTTAATTAAAAAATCAAACAATTTATAAAAATTAATAATTTTTTTTTTAATAATTTTTTAATAAAAACTTTTTTTTTTATTTTAAAAAATATTTTAAATAATTTTTTTTATTTTAATATAAATATTATTATTTTTTTCGTTTATAAAATATTAAAAAAAAGAAAAAATTTAAAATAAAAACTTTTATTAATCGAATTCGATTTAAAAAATAGTATTTATTATTAAAAATTTTTATTAATCGAATTTAATATTTCGAATTATTTTTTTTTCGATTTTAAATTTTTTTTTTATTATTTAATCGATAATAACTTAAAAAAAAAATAATATCATATAATTTTTATTACTTATTAAAATTATTAATATATTTAAAAAACTTCGAAAATTATATTTTAATTTAAATCGTATTATTATAAAAACTTTTTAAATTCGTAATAATTTTAATTATTTTTCGTTTAATAATAATTGTTTATATATATTATTATTATAATTTAATTTTATAATAATTTACTATTTAAACGATTTTCTTTGTATTCGAATAACTTTTTATTATATAAATATATTAATATTTTTTTGTACGTATTTTTATTAATATTAATTACAATTATAAATTTATTATTGATTTTTTTAAAAACTTATAAATTTAATACGATCGTTTTATTGTTTATTTACGCGTTTAAATTTAAATCGTTGAAAACGTTTATTAATTAAAATAAATCGAAAATGTTTTAAAAATATTTATTAATAATATTAAAAGTAATTCTTTGTACGAATTTATTGTTTTTCGAAAAAAATTATATTATATTTATTATAATTTTATTATTATTAAAAAACGTTACGTATATATTTTATATAAATAATAAATCGAATTTTACGAATAAAATTAAAATCTATTATTAATAATAAAAAAAAAAAATTCTTTTAATTAATTTTATTGATTAAAATAATAGTAATAACGAAATACGTTAATTCTATGATCGAAATTACAAAAAAAAAATTTTTTTTTTTAATTACGTTTTAATCGACGTATATTATTATATAATATAAATAATTATTTTTTTATTAATATATATACAATAATATTATTTTTATTTTTTTAACAAAAGTAAATTTTATTTTTTAACGTTAAATTTCGATTTAAAAAAATATTTCTTATAATATTTAACGATGATTTTTATAATATATTTTAAATTTTTCGTTTTATATTAATTATTATAATTAAAACTCTAATTTTTCTATTTTATTAAATAATAATATTTTTATTAATAATATTTTCTTTTAAAATCGATAATTTTTTTTTATTTTTATTTTTTTTTTTCGTTTTTTAAATCGTTTATAATTAATTCGAATTTTAATTTTATTACGATTTCGTTTTTCGATTTTTCTCGAAAACGTTTTTAAAAAAGCGATAATAAATTAATATAAAAAACGTTATAATAATTTCAAATTTTTAATAATTTGATTTTATAAATTTATAATTCAATTTATTTTTTTATTTTAAACGAATCAATATATTTGAAATTTAATTTCTTATACGATTAATTAAATATTAAATTTTTAATATTAAATATAATACGATTTTCGACTTTGAATTTAATTTTTTTATATTTCGCGTTATAATATTTCGTTTATACGTTTTATATATAAATAAAAATGTTTTAAAATTTATATTAAATATTTTTTAAACGACTTACGAATTTATATATTAATTTCGATTTATAATATAAAAAATTGCGAATTTAATATAATTTTATTATTTTTTTATTAATTTCGAAAAAAAAATATTAATTATTAATAAAAAACTATTATTTTAATAATATTTAATTAAATTAAATTAATCGATTTAATCGTTTTATTCGAAGTTTATAAATATTCGAAAATAATATTTTAAAATAAAATTTATTCGTTTTATAAATTCGTTTATTTACAAATAAAATATTATAAATTCTTTTTTAAATATATTTATTAAATTAATAAAAATCGATTAAAAATTAAAAATAAATAATTTCGTACGATTCGTAATAATATCGTTTAATATATTATATTTAAAAAATATATATTTCAAAAATACATAAACGAATTATTTTAATAATATATTTTTTCGAATTAATACAATTTTTATTTTTTTTGTCAATTTATTAATAATAATAAATTTAATATTGTAAATTAATTTTAATTCGTTTTTTTTACTTGTGAAATTTATAAATTTTTTAAATAATAATAAATCGATTATTATATTAAAAATCGAAATTAATATTAATTTATTAATAATTATAATTCGTTTCGATTTATTTTTTTAGTAAATAATATAAAATTTAACGTAATTCTTTATATCGACGTTTATATTTTTTTAATATAATAATTTTTTTATAATTAAAAAACTTCGATTTTTATTAAAATTATTAAAACGTTCGAAAATAAATCACGAAATATTAAGATTTTAATCTGATATCAATAATTCAATTTTGTTTACTTTTTTTCAGAGAGAGTATTTATTTATTTATATAATTAAATAAAATGAACATAAGATTAAAAAGTAAATATTAGAGCAATTGTTACTAAGAATAATAAAAATTATAATTCGAATTATTTAATCGATTGTTTAAACGATTATATAATTAAATCGATATTAGTAATTCTTTTTTTGAGAGAAAACGCTTTTTTCAATTTGTAAATTAAATACAAAAGAAAATATTATTACGATTATTAACGTATTGTTTTATTATTAAATACTAGAAAGAAATCTGATCGTGAATTAATCGTCGTTACGTATTGTAATATTTAATCGATTAAATTAAATTTAAATTTTTTTTTCTAAATTCGATATTTATAATTTTCGAGTTAATCGAAAACTCTACTTTTGAAAACACTAAAAATATTGAAAAACACTAAAAATACTAAAACAATAATTATACGTTTTTTTTTTCTAGTATTATTTTTTTTAATAATCGCTTTTTTTATTATTTTCATTTTCATCGATTGATTTTTGAACTTTGAAACGTTGTATTTATTTCTATATTTTGATATTAAAACGATTAATATTAACGAGCGATTTAAATATTTTGTTAGTATTGAATTTGATTATAATATTAATTGAATTACTATTTTTAATAATTTATCGAATCTTTAAAAGTTTTTTACGTTTATACGATTGTTTGATAATTATAATATCGATCATAAAACGCTTTTTTTACTAGTATCGAATTTGATTATATACTCGTAAAAAGAGAAAAAATCGATATAAATAATTACAAAAATTGGATTTAATTTGAATCGTTTTATAATAAAATCAAAAGTAATAAAAATCGAGATTTTTATATCGATTTTTATTGTTATTGTATATAATTTAAAAACTAGAATAGTACGAGTAATTTTTTTGTATTTCGTTAAACTTTAATAGAGTAAATTGTTTTACAAATCGAATTATTTATTGTTATAAATTTTATTGTCAAAAATAATAATATATTCGATTTACGAATTGAAATTTTTATTTATAGTAAAAGAATCGTTTATAAAAACGAAAAATTTTATTGAATATAAATTCAAACAAAAAAATCGAAATCTACGATCGAGATTATTTATTTGCTATTGTAGTCGCTTATTTAATACTATAATTTACTTTTTTTCGAAATATTAATATTGAATTATCGTCGATATATCGTACGCAGTTTTCGATTGATAAATAAAATTAATATATATTTTTCGAATACATTACTCGAAATACGTTTATTTATAAAAGTTTGATTTCGAATTAATTAAATTTAAACGTTTATTTTACTTTTTTTACGAAAATACAATTTTATTTTCAGTTTTATTTATTATTAGTTTGTATTTATTGAATAATAAAAAAGTATTTAACGTAAAAAATTTTATAAATTTAATTAATAATTTGATTTTTTGTAGTTTAAAGTTTTTTAATTTTATAAAAATTTAATTTTTTAAAATAAGCGTATTATCGATTTATATATCGATTATTTCGAATAAAATATAATTATTTTTTGTAATAAGTAAATAAAAATCGAAAATTAAAAATTTTATTAAAAGTTTATTTTTGTAGTAAATATTATACGTTTTATATTAATATATTTTCGTTTTTGAAATTTCGTAAAAAAGTTTAATTATTTTGAAAACGATATTCGATAGAAATTTATTCGTTATTTTTTTTGAAAATTTAATAAAAATAATACGTATTAATAAAATTATTAATTATACGTATATTTAAATAATATTTCTCAAATAAAAATTGATTTTTTTGAATTTGAAAAATAAAATTAAAACAACGATAATTCGTTAATTAAAACAACGATAATTCGTTAATTAATACGTTGAATAATCGAAAATTAAATTAGTATTGTTTTTTTGTTTTTATCGTTGAATACTTAGATTATAAAACGAGATTTCTCGTATAAAATTATCGTTTTTATATTTTTAATCTCGTTTACTAGTTTTAAATCGAAGATTTATTAATTATTAATTTCTTTCGAATTATTAGAAATTAATTCAAAGATTCTTTTCGCGATTAGTTTATTAATTTCTTTTTTACGAGAAACTGCAAATAAATCGTTTAAAATAATAATAATTTTTTTTACGCGAAAATTTATAAATAATTACTTATTTCTAATTTTTTTTTCGATTAAATAAATTTCGAAAATTTTTATATTTATACAAATTATTATATAAATATATTCGTCGAGATTAAAAACGTAAAAAAAAAAATTTATTGTAATTCGAAATAAACGTAAATTTTTTTTCGAAATATACGAAATTTTCTCGATTGAACGAAATAAATTAAATATATTTTTTTTTATTTTTAAACTTTTTTTAAAAAAATTTAATTTTGAGTTTAAATTTTCTAATAAGTTTTCTTTTAATAAATGATTCTTTGATTGTTTTTTAAATTACTCGAAATTTTAATAAAATAATTTTATTGTAATACTATAAAAATTTTTTAATTTATTTAATAATTGTAATTAATATATCTCTTTATTTACTATTAAAAACGTATATAATTTTTTTTATTTTTTATTTTTTTTTCAAACAAATACGTTTGAATTTAAAAGTAAATCGATCAAATAATAATTTCGTAAATTATTTTTTATTCGTAAAATGTTATTAATTTAACGAATAATGTAATATTTTCGAATTGCGATTATTATATTTTTTATCGTTTTAATTCTAATAATAATTAATACTACAAGCGCGTTTTATTGTAATATTCGAAAATAAGTATTAAAAACAAAAAATATAAAAATAATATCGTTCGATTTCGTCGTATTATTGATTGTTTTAATTATTATTTGAAATCGTTTTTTTTTTTTCGCAAATCGAAAATTTTTTAAAGTAGTATATTATACGTACGTTTCAATAGAACGTAATATTTTTTTATTAAATTAATCGAATTGTAAATTTTTATTAATATAATTTTCGAATTAATATTTATATTTTTAGTATTATTATAGAATTTTTTAGAATTGAAATTCGTTTCGAGATTATAAATAGTAAATATCGATAATTTAAAGTAAACGTCGATTTAATACGTTTAAAAAACATTTTATACTTTTTTTATCGATATATTTATAAAAAATCTCGCGATTTGAAATATTGTAATCTCGTTTACAATTTGAAATATTAATTTTTCGTCGATTTACAATACGTTTAAATAAATGAAATAATTAAAATTATAATCGTCGCGTAATATAAATTTAAAACGATCGAAAAATTTATTATTTATTTAATATTATTAATAGAATCTCGTCATTTTTTTTTAATTTTTTCGAAGTTTATAAAATATTTTTTACGTTTTAATATTCGCGCGAATTTGGCGATCGATAGATATTTAAAGTATTTGTGTAATCGTTTGAATTTCGTTTCAATTAAATAGTAAATAATAAAATCGGTTTTTATTGTAAAAATTTTATAATTATTATAAATTAAACTTTCGAGTAAATCAAATAATATTTAAAGATATTTAAACGCTTTAATAATAAGTATATATCGTTTATTTCAAATAAATACATTATTAAAATTGTTGAATTTAATTCGTAGTTTGTTTATATTTTGAAAATACAATAAAAAAAATACGTTTACTAAAATTATATAAAACGTAATACGTTTAATTAGTGTATCGATATTAATAATTTTAAAAAATAAAATTCTATCGATTTCAAATTTAATTATTATTTTTTTAATTTTAAATTTATTTAATTTAATATTTCGAATTTATTAAAAAATAAAATATTAATTTTTACCGACAATCGATTATTAAACGACGCTAATATCGATTATAATACTTATAAAAACGTTTAATATATAGCGATTTATTAAATACGTTTTTATATTAGTAAATATTGAAAATAATTTCAATTATATTATAATATTTAATATCGTATAATAAATTGATTAACGATCGAGTAATTTGATAATTTTAAATTTATTAATTGTATCGTAAAATATTATAAAATAATTGATCGATTACGTAATATTGTTTTCGTATAAATTTCTTTTTTTAGTAAATTCAACGACGAATTATTCGTATTTTTCAATGATATTAAAATTTAATTTTTCGAATTCAATTATAAATTAAATTATTTTGTTTTTATTAAATAATCTCGATTTTTTAAAATCGTTGTACGTTTTTTTTTTTTTTTTTAGTGTATAGTAAGTATTTTAACAATTCGAATTTTTATAAACGAAATATTTTTTTTCGTTTTAATATATTGTCG
>MU119448.1:0-86044 GCA_014904845.1 Acephala macrosclerotiorum
TTCTTTGAAGCAGCAGGAGGTAGTGACTCCGACATCGTGGGTAGTATTGCAGGTCCTTGTTTCATCAATCTTGTTCCATTCATCGTGTCTATCGTACCGCACAACATCCCAACATAAAGTACCGATCCGAACCATCACTCAACCTTCCGACGAAAAGTTGTTCTTCTTCCATCCCAGAACCTGACTTCTTTCCCAATCCGCAGGAGGACCAGACTGCTCATTCGTCATCGTGACATGTGTTTCCTTCAAGATATGTTTCTGGCTATCTCCATCCTCATCCTTATCTGCCAGTTGGTGAAAAGTATCCAACTTGACATCCGCAGAACCATGATATCTACCTGTCCTCGGCTTGTTGAAGTTATTGCCAGCCGAGGCGGAGTTGCTGTCGTCGGTGCTTCTACCGCCGAGGAAACGCAGGGAAAGGAGAGGGCGAAGAGCAGGGAGCGATCCAGCGAAGATTCCGATGCCTTCTTCGATTATAGACCAGAGGCCGATCTTTCCTGTGCTGAACATGAATTCTGCGGGATTGCTATAGAGACTTAGGTAACGGAGTCGGACGATTGTTGCGCAACTTGCACTGAAGAAGTGTCAGTGTACTGTACACCTAGTATTCCAGCAAGGGAATGCTAAGCAAAGATATGCCGAGGTTGCTACTTACAAAGCAGCCATCCCAAGAATCACAGCTACCGAGGCCTTAACCCTACTCTTCATCTGAATATTCCACAGCAGGGCTGCAGGCAAGATTGCCAATGCCCAATCGGTCGCAATCTCAATAGCAGAGAAGAAAAAGCTAACATCGCTGTTCAGCTTGAGGTTACATGACCCTGTAGTAGTTTCGCCCCATAATGTAGTAATTGGGTGACAGATATTGGCGACACCGATGACGAAGATGACCGAGGATAGGAATGAGGCGATCATGATGCTCCAGATAGCCCAAACAAATGCGCGGCGGGTGTTGGCAATGCGCAGGAGAGTAATAGCGATGCTGCATTTAATAGCGACGGCACCAGATGCGTAGAAAAACTCAGCAATGAAGAAAAGCTGTTGGAGATGGTAAGCTTTCCATGTGCCAAACTTCAAGTCGGTGATGGAGAGACTACATACCTTGGTTCCTTTCATCTTTGTGCTAGCCGGCAGGACGTCAGCAAGCTGGCCGGATCCGTAAAAACTGCACACAATGCATAGACTGGCCGTGACCGTAAAAAGCAGCTATGAATGGGTTAGTAAGTTGCTCGTTGGTCTTGAGGGAAGGAAACGCCATTTGAACGTACAAGGCCTATCAACATCGCAAAGTCATCCAAACCCAATGCTTTTCTCCATACCCGCACCACAACCCGTGTAATAAATGTGAGCCAGCTTAGGGCCAGGAACACTATTGAAGTGTACAAGAGGGCGATCCCATCGTCTCTCGGGCTGACCGTGACCATGATTGCAGCACAGTCGAGCGTCGTGAAAGAAGGCGAAAAAAAGAGAAGATGATGAGTGCCTCTTCTTCTCTCTACTCGAGCGGCCTCGACCGGGAATATGAGTTCGAAAACATGAAAGTCAATCTAAGAAATGTGTAGATCCTGCCTCCAACCTCTCGAACGATCAGGCTTCACTGTTTCGCTAACCTTCCGCGGCTGTCGCGCTCCGGTCCGCTGCCGACGTTGAAAACGGCGAAAGTGGAGTTGGCCGTTGAGAGAGCGACAATGAGAAATACTTGATTGAGAAGTAGTTCATTTCAAGCCCTCGGCCCAAGTCAAAACCTTGACCATGCTTTCAAGTTGTCATCCTTTCAAGCGCGACGATGGTAGAATATCTCCGGTTGGGTTGGGGGTGAAAATTTTCTGATACGATAATACGATACCGAGTCATGAACGTCGACCCATGGCGCTGGAACCAGCCCCTGAGCATGGTGTCAGAACTCTAAAGTCTATTTTGAGCAATGTCTTGGTCCTTCATGACGCGATCGCCGATCGTCACACAGATAGCATTCAGATAGCATAGAAGTGCCGTCTTGAGTTGTGTCTCTGTTCAAATCAAGACAGCAGTACTGCCAGAAAGTCTGTTGACTGTTAGTCTCCCAAGAATCCCAGAACATGGATTTTCTTTTGAATGGATAATTTCGCTTCCGAATTGCCCCACAGTCAACAGGCTTTCCGCCTTTGGATCCCACGAGAAATGCCGTTCCAGGGGTCCCAAACGTGAGCCCACTGGTGGCCCCTTGCTTAAGCGAGGACTAAGATCGGCAGCTCACAACCATGAATCTTCGTTAAACCCCACAAAAACCACGTTGCACACCGCTTCTGTATATTCCTCCGCATCAGTACCCACAAAAGGATGGCTCCAAAGAACACGCTATCTGGTGACTTGTCTCGCGGGATTCCCCAAAATTCCCCAAGCTTTTTGAACGAGACATCTGTTGAACCTTTTGTTTGTCATATCTATTTCGAATTATTGTCCAACACAGCTTAGAACACTTACTGGTAATACCCTGAACAAGCATCCAAACCTGCCTCTACGATGGCCGAATTTCTTATAAAGGACGAGGACTTGGTAAGCATCAAGAGCAAAATTGTGATCGTCACAGGTACGGCAAATCCACCACTTCCACCTTCTGGCGGGGTATTCGCGCATATGTTTAACCTGGACTGATGAACTTACTGTACCATCGTAGGTGGTTCGTCAGGTATTGGCCTAGCAACAGTCAACCTATTGCTGTCATTAGGAGCATCGGTTGTGAGCGCAGATATCACGGAGCCAGTCGAAACGCCTGCTTCCGGCTTTCTGTTTGTGAAAACCAATGTAGCCAACTGGAAAGACCTGAGTGCGCTGTTCAAGAAAGCGAAAGAACAACATGGCCGTATTGACTACGTTTTTGCCAACGCCGGCATTGGACCCCGCGCCAACTACTTAGCCATTGAGACAGATGAGAAGGGAGACTTGATTGAACCAAATACCCAAGCCTTGGATGTCATGTTGAAAGGAGTGATCAATACCGCTTGTCTAGCCGTTCATTTCATGAAGCAGCAAACTGAAGGAGGCAGTGTGGTACTCATGGGCTCCAGCACTGGCTTACAACCTCTTCGAGCTCCCGATTATTGTAAGTCGAGAACGGATGATTGTATCATGGTTGTACTTTAAGCTTATGGAATGTCACAGCGACGGCCAAACACGGTGTTCTAGGGTTCGGGAGAGGTTATTCACGGCTCATGGAAGCTGCAGGACTGCCAATTCGCATCAATACTCTCATGCCATCATGGACGACGACAAACCTCCTTCCAGATATCCCGGGACTCATGAAGGGGGTTAACCATGAGGCACAGCCTGGCCTGGTAGTTGCGCGTGCTGCTGCGTATCTGATGGTCGATACATCCAGACAGGGAGAGGTTGTATTTGTCTGCGATGGCAAATATACTGAGATCGAGAAGGCCGTGCTTGCGCCGGCATACGAAACTATTAAAGGGGTGGAGAATCCTAGTGACGACGAGATTCTGAAGCGTATGTTGGGACTGGCTGCGTCGGCTGCGGAATGATTTGAACGAAATATTACTTTGTATTTAATTGCAATATAAATTTCTACGTTTATTAAAAATCCAAACTAGTTATAATTATTAAATATTCAAATTTTATTTATAATACGAAGTTTTAATTATTAAAATATTAATATTTATTATAAAAAATTATTACGTATTATATATTTATTTTTAATTTAATATTATTATAAAAATAAATTTAAATTTCGAAATTTTATAATTTAAAATTTAAAATTAAATTTTTTTTAAAAATTTTAATTTATATTATTTATTTAATTTTATATATATTATAAAAATCCCGTTATTGATTTTATATATATTTAATTATTATATTATTAATAAAATTTTAAAAAATCGAATAATTTTTTTTTTTAAGTTTTAATAATAAATCCGCCGATTTCGCTTTCGCTTTTGTGATAGCTCACGTGATCATTAGCTGTTGAGTCAGCGGCTGAAGTTCATATTCCAATCGTAGCTTCTTTTTGTTTTTACTTTCATAGCTACTATTATTTTCATCGCCCGCTCAATCTCAAAGCATCTCGAAAAGCTAAGAAACAACCTTCGGACGCAAGTAAATCAGGCACCTTGATATCAAATCCGGCCGACTCACCGTGTCCTTTCCAGAATTTAGGGTTATTATTGGTCAGTTCCATCCATCTACAGATTCGGCATATCATTCATTCCTTCATTCAATCCATCCATACATCGTACAAGTCACCATAACCTACCACCTATTCCCTTCACCGACAAGATGAGTACCAGGAGTACTAGCCGCTGCTTCAATGAAGCACCTCCCGCTCATGTCACTGCAACAAGGAACAACCTTTTCATCAAGGTAGAAGCTAATACTTTAATCTATCTGGCCCTCAAGGAACATCGACAGACCTTTATCATTCTTCATGGACGTGGATCTTCGGCCGAAAGGTTTGCTCCTGCCTTATTGTCCTCTACAACTTCAAAGAATGAAACCCTTCGAAGTGCATTTCCACATGCAAAGTTCATTTTCCCTAATGCTCCCAAAAGCCGACCCGATATCTTCGAGGAAACCCAATCGAAAATCTCTACGCCAATTCTCATACGTCAATTCTCATACGTCAATGGTTTGATAATTGGTTCCTTCCAGACTACTCTGATGGTCGAGATGCCCTTCCTATTCCTGGATTGTACGCATCTTGCTCTTATATACACAAGCTACTTGAACAAGAGATTCAGCAAGTCGGCAAGGAGAATATCGTACTATGGGGCTCGAGACAAGGCTGTGCTGTGGCTTTGAGCACAATGTTAACCTGGGACGGAGAGCCCTTTGCCGCAGTGGTCGGTATGAGTGGGTGGCTGCCATTCGACAATTGGGTGTGGGACTTTGCCAATGGGGACGACTCAGAGTTATACAAAGACGAATGGTTCGATCCTGATACTTATTGGCTCAAGGAGCATGAGGACGACGAAGACTATGATTGGCCAACGAAGGCAGTGTTATATTTCCGGTTTAACCTGTTCTTACAAAAGAAGACGGGGGAAGCCTTCAAGCAAATTCCGGTATTTCTAGGCCAAAGCAAAAGGGATCGCATCACGGAACTTGGGCGAAGCGCAAAGAAATGTCTGGATATTGTCGGAGTAAATGTGCAAACGATCGAGTATGATAGCTCGTCTTTAGTCCACGGGTATTCTAGGGGAATGTTGGATGATACATTTGACTTTCTTCGGGAGAAGCTGGGGAGACAATCTCAAGTCTAGTCGATTGGATGGTCAAAATAGTCGGCTCGCCAAGAAGTCCTCTTGTGGAATGCTTGCGGTGCAGGTTAGAGAAACATAGAAAACTGGAGACACTATTTGTTTGAAAGAGACTCAAATCACCTCGGAACTCCAGCTTTGATCCTTGAACGATTTCTGATTTTTGACACCCAGGCCTAACTTTTGAACTCAATTTGATGGCTTCCCCGCGAATTCAATCAAGTGTTTCCATCTAATGCCTCAATACCTCACTCTCATCACCCGCCTCTCTCCACACCCTCGCACTCAATCTCTATTCCTATCCACAGAAGCCTCCGACCCCCTTTTAGCAGCGACTACCCTTTTTTCAACGACAACCATTCTTTCTTCGACAGAACTTCATCCCTGTTCAGCAGCAGCTGTTGACGGCGATTTGCCCATCCCTCTCATACCTGCGGAGTATCGACCACTTTGAAAGTGCGTTTGGAGCACGCGAATGCCTCTCCCATTTGCGAAGTTTCGACGAATTGGGTCCTTTTTTATGGTGCATTTGTAGAGTTCGAGTGTCGGCTGCCCCGACCTGCCCCGACCTGCCCGTCATCTACAGTATGAAAGACTTCGAACTGGTTTTAAGGATGCGTTTATGACATTAGAGTATCGCATACGTATATTTTCCTCCGATTTCAGTCTGCTTCTGCGGAGTCTCGATGACGTCGGGTCATTTTGGGGGTGCGTTTGTAGCGCGCGAATGTCGCGTGCCTATTATGAACCAGTTCTGCCTGTGAAACCTGTCAGTTGCTCTTTCCGAAAGCCCAAACATTCGCATCAATACTCTCATGCCAACATGGCCGTCGCTCCCGATCTCATTCCCATGTGAAGTGAAGTTTAGTACGTTGCATATCGCAAATGAGCTGCATCCAAGGGCAGCCTTCGCACTTGTAACGCAGATTTCCACGTTCGTCGGGATTTACCAAAACGGGTCGTGATCACTCGTTCAAGTTCTATTTGGTGTTCAGCTACAGTGTATGCGCATTAACTAGAATCTTTGATTACCACCTCCTCTCTTGAGGAGCAGTAAGATTGAATGCCCAGACCAGTGGCTATTCTCCCTTGGAGTCTGAACCTGCAATCAAGTACATCAAATCCAAATAGTGCCAAAGGATCCTAACCGTCGCTCCCCTTTATTCTAAGCGAGCGCCGCAACCTTTACCTCAACTAATCCCATCACCAATAATACCTTCCCCACTCGCCGGCAAATCCCCAACACCAACACATCAAAAACAACCCTCTGTCCTACCCCCAAAATCCACCCAAACAATCAACTTCGCCTCATATGTCCTCACCACAGCAAGAGAAATAAAACTCTCTTTCTGCTCACCAATTTTAATCACAATCTGACTCTTTACTAATATCAAGTTTCTCTCCCATGGCGATCCCGTAATCGTCCGTCCTTTGAACCTGACGACTCTCTTCAACGGCAAATGAGGGTTATCGACGTCACTACTTCATGTCTTGTAAACGCACCACTAGGTTGCACCTACGAGTTACCTCGCGCTCGGTTATGTTTGGGGTGTAATCAAACAAACAAAACTTTCCAAGGACCTCTTGGCCGATTCGAAGTCACCTGCTTCGCTTGAATGTGTGCAGCTACCTCGAACAATCAGAGATGCCATTTCGTTGACAACGAAGCTGAATCATCATACCCCTGGGCTGGTCCGACCTGTACAACCCACAACAATCCAGAGGGCTGAACCCCTTAGACCTAACAAACGCACCGCGCCCACGACCAAGCCTTCCTGACTACAACCGCTGGGTCAGGCAAAAGTTGCGAAAGTGGAAATTACAGGATTCCAGGAGGAGAAACCTCGCCTCCCTTTTCGGGTATTTGTGGGGGTTGATTGCATCGAGAATGGCGCGACGATATTTAACGACATACACAGGATTCTCGACAGATCGGTATGGTACTCGCATGGCTGGACACTCCAGGAGAAAATTTGCTCACGCCCCATCAGACCACTGCCGGATTTAATTTTGCAAAAGCTAGACAAGATCAAGTCAAACAAGGCTGATATCTCGCACTTGCGAACAAAGGTAACACAATCACTACCGCATCAATTGAACAGCAAGAAGACCCTTGTGATTGAAATCCAGATCATTCTCAATTATGCTATCCATGCATTTGCGATGGTATTTACCATATCCGGCGTATCATCTAAGAGGAGAACCCAACCCCAAATGTCCCAAAGTACCATAAAGATCAACGCCTGCAAAATGTGTATATGCAACTCCGAATCCGAAGCCCAAATCCAAAATACCAAACGCTCCACCCACGTTGTCGTTTCGTGCGTTATGCGTTTATATCCGTAATTTCGTCTTCATTAAATTCAATGTCCGGCTCGTCGAGGGACATTATGGGAAATCGGAATGTCCCAATCGTCGTTAAAGACCATTATGCCACAATCCCACTTCCAGTCCCAATACCCCACTTAAACCTCCTGAGTGTGCCGGTGCTGGATCTCGCAACTTCCCGTCCACAAGACCCTCCATCGACGAGTGTAGAGCCATTCAATCCCGCCATCGCTTCTCCTCTCCCAACTTCCCGTCCAATCACAAACCCAGCTCCAAACACCAGCACAACGACACCTGCAGACATAGCCCAGAATAAGCTCGTGGGACTCAACAGCCCCTCGTCTGCATAATCAACTTGTGTCCTTTTCTTCTTCGAGGCTCGAACTTTCTCCGTTGTGCCCGCTGGTCTCGATTGATTCGCTTTCCGCTTTCCTTTCTCTGCTACAGCTACTGCTTCTTCGCGTGAGGATATCGAAGGACTGGATCGTGCTCGTGTGGATGGAGTGAGTGGTCGAGAGGTGTTTGCTGGTGCGGGGTTAGGAGCCATTAATTCCGATTCTGGGACGAATCGTAATCCCATCGGTTCGTTGGATGTCATCGCATTTCCCTGCTCTCGTTTTGGTAGGCCTCGAGCTGCTGCTGCGCCGATTGAGAGGAGAGTTGTGAGCGAGGCTCGGAGGGCGGCATCGTGATCTGCTTGGTTGTTGTAGGAGGAATGTTGACGTGTGGGTCGAGGAGGGTATGATTGTCTCGAGTGTGCGTGAGGAGGAAAATAAGAACCACCTTGCTGTCTAGGAGGATGGCTAAAAGCGTTTGGTTGAGGTGTGAATGTTGGCCCATCATCTGTCCGCCTGCCAAGTGCCGTGGCATTCTCGTCGTCATCATCTGAGTCCGAGCCAGCATCGTATTCTACCCTCGGTATACTTCTAGCTGGGACAATATGCTCGTTCGAACTGGTCATGACTCTGTCCTCCTCGCTTTCACTCTCTTCGTATTCTTCTTGGCTGCTTGTGCTGGTCTGGCGGGCTTCGAGGCTGATGTGAGATGGTCCTGCTACCCTCCGCCGTCTGCGAGAGTTGGAATTGTGCTGTACTCGCAGACCTGTAGTCACGATCTCGTCGCCGATCGAGGAGAGGGAGGATGAGGAGGGTTGTGAAGCTATTTCGACCCAGGATTCTATACTGTCAGCACGGACTTGTCCATTATCACAACAGAACATACCGTCATTCCGCAACCGCGGAGGAACACCAGATCTTGCCATACTGTCTGTATTTCTCGGAGACCTGCTCTGCGATATGTATTCGCTGTCGTGCCGCGATAGATTGTTCGGAGGAGGCATGTTGATATCGATATCGAAGGTGGGGTTCAAAGCGGTGAGACGCGAATGATGGAAAACAACACGGACAACGACAGCGGGTAATGATACGTAATTCTGCTCAGAGGTGGTTCTCAGCCAGTGCCTCGACCTGCGATGTGTTCTACCAAGTCGCAGGCTGACCGCTCCTTTGTTCTTTGTTGTGTTGAAGTTGAAGTGCCGTACGTAGGAATTCGCAATCAAGGAAATGTCTGGGCGCTGGGACGACTCTGGCGTGAGTGGATATTATCCGAGGGTGATCAGAGCATAAACATAAAGAATGGCTCGAGGACTGCGTTAAATGAGACTTGAGTCGAAAGGAAAGTAAGAAAATGGTCAGATGCGATATGCGAGGGGTTGAGGCAGAAGAATTGTTGAATGACGATTAATTGCCCAGCCCCGTGAGATGTGGTTGTTGTCTTAGATGGGCTTCCTCGTGCCACCGCTTTCGGGGCTGTCGTGCCTTGCTTGGACCAGTGGGAGGATTTACAACGGCTAAAGCGATAACAGATAAGCCTGAGACGGCGAGCAGGTAGATTAAGGAAGAGAGAGAGTTTATTTTATTTTACAATTCTACTCCAGTCCAAGGTCTGTTTGCCTTGTTTGAGTACAGGAATGGGCCAGTTGTCCTTTTGAGGAATGCGACTATCTCTCTCCAAGTCTCACGCGCCAAGTATATCCTATCCTATAAGAGTGTTAAAGAGTATCACGCTTTCACCCCTGACTATGGCGGATCGTCAGACAGAGCCCATGATTGGTTCTTCCCAGAGTCACAATCCCCCCTTTCAGCGGCTCCAGGGCAGCGCAATCGGGCCAGCTGTTCACCGTCACGTGGGGGCATATTGACTCGCTGAGCCCCAACTCTTCCTCTCACCGGTAATCTTACGAAATCTCAAATTATGTCGAATCCAGTCTCAATCGGAGTCAGACAGCGAGGAGAACAGTCCTCACCAGGCTGCCAACGCTCTCCTCCAGGATTCCTATGAGTGAGTCGACTCCTTCAAAACGCCGGTCTTCTCTCGCTCCATCATCTCCACCCTCAAACTCGACCACCCCTCATGTTTCTCCCACCTCTTTAGATTATTCACCGGAGCATTCGTTCCCCAGGCTCTCGCTCTTTGGCCAGACGCTTTCATAACCTCAATCTTCTCAACCCGTACCCAAAATCGACCTGTCTTAAAACTCGATACCTCCCACCAAATTCTCCCATCCTCCTCTTCTCCATCCCTAGCACAATACCCTTGGTCTCCAAACTTCTCAAAGAGCTCATTCCACAGTTCCAGAACACGGTTATTTGCGTCTACAAGGCTTTCATAGACGCCGAATTTGCTGTCCTGGGGGGATTTCCACATCTTTTGGCGGGTTCCTGCGACGTGGTATATGTACTTCTTCGCTGATGCTGCTGATGGGATGTTGCTTTGGGCTAAACTGGAAGACGATTCTGAAGGTTCTTCCTTAATTGCGATTTGGCTTAACTCGCCCTCCTCATCTTTAATCTGGGATGGTTGACCAAGTGGTCCTGGTCGTGAGGCTGTCGGCGCAGTCCTCCGAGCTGCGACGGATGCCAAGCCTGATCTTGGTTTGGTATCAGGCTCATCTCTTACATTCTGAGCTGACCACCTCCTCGTTGTCGAGCGCTTCTTCGTTATTCCTGCATATGTTGACATTTTTGAGTTGGTTCATGATATCAGAAGTGCTGGACGTCGAGGTCAGATTATGTTTTGTGGTGGCGGAGTCCGTGCGCGATGCATGCTCGACCATCTCTAACCTTACAGGGTGCAGAGTATCGGAAGTCGAGAAGTTTGGATATCGAGGACGACGTTTTGTGGAAGCTATGCGTGTGAAAGCCATCCGCGGCTTGGTCCATTTCCTCCCGCCGCTACACCCGCCTCAATCTTTGTCGCATTTCATGGGTGCTATCGGGCTTGAGAGTTCCTCCATTATCGTTACAAACGAGTCGCACATCCCCTTCCTCTCAAATTCAATTCACCACCCGCCACCAGTGCCATGCGGCCCACGCCGGCTGCACAACAACATCATAACCACCCCTCGTCCTTCGCGCCATCTCCTTAATCAAACTTCCCTCGATTGTGCCTGATCCGTTCTCATCATCATCCCTCAAACTCTTCGATATCGCCCAATGATACCCATCATTCGCAGGTCTATTACTGAACCCCCATCCGCTTGCCTCCAGTCCATAACTCGTCTGGACTTCAATACTCTCGATCTGAACCGAGACTCGTCCAAGATCGGGGTGGCTTGCTTCCAACCATATCCTGCCATCGGAATCTTCTCCATCTCTTGCCTATGGTCGAAGAATACTGAATACTTCGCTCCAGAGCTTTCATATCGCATTGTTTGCATCTGAGCTGGAAGGGTAGATTCCGAGCTTTCGAATTTGTTTGGTGCCGTTCAATTCCTGCGTATCTTCCATGACTTAGTACACGTACTGCTTGGCCATCGAGTCCGTTTCTGCTTTGTGCGAGGCCGTTGACTCTGAGAATTCCATCTCAATTATGCTCGGAGTGGAAGCTCGGTAGAATCGAGTGGTTGTGATGAATTTGGCGCGTCCCTCGTCTCGCCGCGACGGAAGTGCCTAGTTTCAAGTTTGAATCTCACAACAGTATCGAGATATTCGGATCGAGCATTCTTGTTGATCAATGTTTATTTATAATCTGGGGACGAGGAGGTTGGCTATTTGAGAGAGAGTCGGATTTCAAAATTGCGTTTGTCCATGTTTGTCAATATTTAAGTTGCAGCCTACAGGCACAGTTCAGTTCGCTCTCACGTGTTATTCGAAAACACCAATGTTGCCATTGTTGAAGGCTCCTGTATGAACTCAATTCTGGTTCAACCAATTAGAGATCCAATGTCCGTCTCCAGGTGGCACACGTTGCCAGCTGTCCAGGCAGCATCACCTGACTTGCCCCTCATCCCAGCTTCGACTCATCCATTTATCACGACAACTTCTTCACCTCTCATGCCCAAAGCATCGTTTAATCTCATAAATATACATCAACCATGAATCCACCAGCCTCCTTCGTCGATACCCTTGCCAACCTCTCCCTTACTGCCTCATCCCTCTCCGTCAAGCTCCTACACTGGAGCTACGGCACCACCTCCAAGAAAAGCCCGATTCAAGAACCACCATGCAAATGCGAATCCCTCAACGAACTAGCTGTCAAGCTGTATCTTCTCCCGATAGTCCTCAGCAGCATCAAGAACACCGTCAAAGCTCATCAAGAGATTTTCAAGGATGCTGAGATGGTTGAGAGGTTTGGCTGGGTGACGCAAAGATGTGATCGAGTCCTTAAAGTCCTTACTTCTGGCGTTGAGATTGTTCAGCGTTCGATCTCCGAAGAGAATGAGAAGGCGAGATTTAGTGGAGAGGAGCTCTGGAGGGTATTGATCAGCAGCGTAGGTAATGAAACAGGGATGCAGAACTTGAGAAAATCGTTCGAGAAGTCTAAGAGTGGAGCTCTAGTCATGGAGTCTCTGGTCTGGTTGGCGATCTTGCAAGTTCGTGGAAAGTAAGTCTCTCCCATCCAAAATATTGGACTCGGCTAATTGCTAAACGTAGGAAGAACTTGTCATTCAAGGAGCGAGAACGTGTCGACTGCCTCGACCTTAATATCGAGTCTCTGTACCATGACCTAAGCGCAGCAAATATGATCTCAATCCCGTTTGCGCTTGCTACTGGAATCAAAGCACCACCACGCACGAAACCTTCTTCGCTCTCTCGTCCAAAGCATCGAGGCAAGAACGACAGTCTAGTATCCTCGAAGGATGCATTATCTTTCAGCACAACTCCAACATTAGTGGGTTCTACGATCACCGAAGTTCATACAGAAAAGGATCTCCCGTTCCCAAGACCAAGGCAGCACTACGAAGCCTTCACAATCTGCACCATGCACACTTCTTCTACCACCACCCATGACTCAAACTCCATCTTCAAATTCTTCACTCGAAAATCAACACGGAACAATTTCAGCCATCTAGAATGGGGAGCTCTTGCTTGTAGCCAGGAAGAGATCAAGTCGTACCTCAGAAACCATGAACCCAACCCCAAATTTGAGAAAATTGAAGGAGATAAGAGTAAGAGATGGGACAGAGGAAGATGGCAATACCCAATGTCCACGATGGAGATACTGCTCCAGCTTCCTGCTGAGGTGGCGTGGAGCGTGAGTAATATTTTGGATTCGAGGGTTGAGGCTAGTGAGAGGGAGAGGGACTGGAAGGGGGAGAAGAGAAGTTGGAGTGTTGAGTTGGCGGCTGAGTGGCCTGTGAGCGGGGCAGCTGGAGGGGGGATGGAGAGGGGAAAGCAACGAATCCAATTCAAAGGCCGCAGAAACTTGAAAGCACAGGCTGAAGCGGATTTGAAGAAGATGCAACACGATGGGTTGAGAGACTACCTCGTGATCTTGAGGTCTGCAACTCATGGGAAGGAGATCACGGTACCAAAATATGAATCGAAAGCGCAGCCGTTCCCACTCGCCTTTCGGTCCGGTGTAAGGACTGCTCCCTCTCCTTCGACATTTGCTGAAAGGGCGAAGACTAGATTCAGCGAGAAGGAGGAGAGGAGAGAGAAAGATGTGGGAGAGGAGGAACTTTCGATGAAGCAGAAAGCGATGATTATCAATGATTTCCTGGCGAGCTTTTCGACGCTGTATGATGGAGGTGAGAGGGAGGAGAGGGCAGAACTGATGCTGAAGATTGCCAATGAGTGTTGAGAGACAGGATATAGCAATTAAGGGGCTGGGAAGAGGGTATGTTTCGGGCGAGAGTGTCCTAGTTGTTGAGGGTGCTCTACACCCATCGGACGACCCGAAAGGGGCATTTCAGCAGTTCATGTTAAGAAGTTGTCATAGTGTAGCATATGATGAGTCCGACGATATGATGTCGAATATATAAGGACGGGATTTCTTCACTCCTTTGAAGGCTGATTGGAGAGAAGATGGGGACAGTGATCTAATGGAAGGGGTCTAGAAGGGCCAACTTCAACTGGCTTCCTATGACAGCAGCTTAGCGGAAACGCTCGAAGACAATCTCAAGATAGAGTAGCAAATTCTTTTAACCTTGTAGAACTGTATCAAATCCGAGCAGGACATTTTCCAGAGAGACGCAAGTTGATATGCAGCGCCACTCACCTCAAAGGAGATAAAAGCTGCTAGATGAGTTGACGAATTTGACTGCGATATTGAAGAGGTGTGAAGGTTTGGAGAGGACGGCATTAGCGTTTCCCAGAAGGTACGGCTTCAGCATACGAGCAGAAATGCAAGCTCATACCGGTACCAAGGAGTGGCAGCTATTCGTTGAACGTGCACCCTCCACTACCCCACACACCATAACTCGGCTTTTACGTCCTCCGATTGGCCCTCCAGACTTAAACCCCTATTTGTAAACGAAAGCATCACAACGTTCAACTTTTCTTCATTCCAGCCTAATTTGTGCATTTCACCTGATTGTCATTTCGGCTTTTCAGATCTCTCATTCGACGACTCACTAGTAGCCTTCCTGAACTCTCGGCTTTTGGATGATCTGAGTGGTCTGTCACAAGTTTTCGCAGCATGCCTACATCACGCTGCCACGTCAAGGGTCGGACGGGTTGCTTACAATGTAAGCAAAGAAAGATTAAAGTCGAATATATCGTTCCTTTGTGTTTATCTTAGTCTTTTCCCAATTGGGGAGTCCAGTATGCAAGGCTCATCAAGTCCATCCGTCGTCGAGGTATATCAAGGTTGTCGGCCGCTCTTGGCCATCGCTTTCAGTCCATCGATACAACTTCTCTCACACACTCGTTTCACACGTTCTTTGGATTAGATATGGAGACTATGGTCATTGTTATGCTCTGTTTGCTGGCCTTGGTCCTTGCGGTTGGGATTGCCAGCTTCGGACAAATGCTTCACCAGCAAAAGCAACGCCAGAGTATGATCGGCAATTAAGCTCTGAGCTGATATCTTCCAAGTGCGACGAAGCCAAACCATTTTGTCGCCCTTGTCAACGACGAAAGCTTGGCTGCTCCCTCCTCCGATACATTCTTTTACCACGACCTGCTCGCGCTCGACCTAGTTCAACATCGAATTTTCAAAACCCTTCATCTCAATGGATATTACCCAACACAGGAGCACCTAACCCAACTAACAAACTCTCCTCCCTCCCCATCCAAATCACCGGTCTCGACCGAGAATTGCTCCACTTCTACAAAACAACCACAAGCCACGAAATACTAGGCCAGCATATGACTGGAACACACATCTGGCGGGCCTCAATCATCGCCTTATCTTTCCAATACCCATTCCTCCTCTCCGCCCTCCTCTCCCTTTCCGCCTTGCATCTCGGTGTCAACCAATTCAAGTCTTCGAATCGGGACTGAACACTTAGACAGAAGCATATCAATGCAGCGATGCTACACCATGCGAGACGTATCTCTGAATATCGACTCGAGATCCAGAATCTCAACGCTGAGAATTCGGATGCCTGTTGCGCTACTGCGTGGTTCCTCGCTCTGATTTCTTGGGCGACACCCGACGGACAAGGATCCAGTCTATTCTTCTCTGATGGCGGGGCAGGCAGTCCAGTTGCGTGGTACAAGCTTCATCGAGGAGGAAACGAGGTGCTTAATTCTGCCGCACATTGGCTTGAGAACGGGGCATTGTGAGATATGATCAGACCGTGGACCGTCATTCGTTCCAGTTTTCATCCACGGGCTTTGCCTCTGCTTTTGGATGATCACAAGGGTGATATACGGAGGCTTGATTCGCTGGCGGATTGTTGGAATTTGATCGAGAATGATCTGATTGCGACTGAGATCATCACTCTCGAAGAAACGCTGCAAACTCTTCGATATACATTGTCACTCCTTTTTGGGAGGTAGCCTGAGACCAACCTTCAGATCAGTGCTTATGTTGCAACGTTGGCATGGACGACAATCGTACCCCCCCCAGATTTTGCGAAATGGTGGAGGAGAGATTTTCACAAGCTTTGGTTCTCGTTGCTGTATATTGCATACTTCTGAAGCGCATCGACAAATACTGGTGGGTTCGAGGGAAAGCAAGGAGCCTGTTGGAAGCAGCCAGGAATCAACTTCCCGATTCCTCATAGGACCAGTAGTTAAAATGGCCAATAGAGGAGATTTATAGCAATAGAAAGCTTGATGCAAGATAAGATGTAATGGGCTGGCAAACGTGGAAAGAGATCTTGTAAAATGGGCTCATAGATTATGTATCCCTGCATGGCTCTTCAGAAGATGAACCAGCTTCCTCAGCGCTACGTACAAAAAGAATGTAACGATGTCCTAGACAGCAAGTCCACCACTCAAAAGTAAATACAGAAGTGAGGTCAAATCCCCCAGCTCTCCCCTTCATCCATCTCATCAAACATCCCACTTTCCCGAGTCTCAAGCTCCATCTAGCAAGCAGGCAGAGTGCTCAACTTGCCCTGAGCACCCAAGCAAGAGGAAGTAGAGCTTAACTTAGGACTCTCACCTCCCTCACTCTTCAAAATCCCCTTAAACTCCTGGCAAACATGCTTAACACTCTTTCCACAAGATCCAGAAATCGTAGCAGTATCACCATAGTTAGAGTTAATACCCGCAACATCAGCCGTGACACCATTCGCCTTCAAGCCAGAAATGACGACCTTTCGTGGACCGCCGTTCTTGGAGCAGTTGCCACAGGAGCGGTACACTTTGCCGACGGATTGAACGGTGTAGTCTTTGATTGTTACGGTGCCTTTGCCGTTGTGTTGCACGACTTTGTCTTTGGCGTTTGCGGCGCCACCGCCTTGGATTAGGACGTCGCCGGTGCCGAGGATGGAGATGGCGTCTTCACATTTATCATTAGCACCAACCTCAATACCAAGCAAGAGATGGAGGGAGTCATACCCTCGCAGACATCACGAAACCAAACATTCTTCAAAGTACAAGCACCCTTGCAATGAACGCCCTCAAGCTGATCAGCACCAATGATGACATTTGAGAGAGTCGCTCCGTTCTCAAGAATGAAAACAGCGCTGGCAGATCCAGTGTCCTTGTCAGAGTTGCAAGGACGTCCACGGTCGTATTCCTTGTTGCCCATGTTTTTGGAGCCGGAGATGGACATTGGGGAGGATAAGGAGATGATGTTTCCGACTCGAGTTGGGATGTTGAAGCTTTGGGCTTGGGAGAGGGTGGCTAGGGTGGCGGTGAGGATGGTGTGGGAGAGTTGCATTTTGATGGTTGGAAAGGTTGACTTCTGAAAGAACATAAGGTGGTGAATGTATGTATTAGAACCGGTCTGAAAGAGTGTGGAGGCTAAAGAAGCTGGTGGGGAGACTGGAGAGGACGAGAAGATGGACTCTTATACTTTCAGAGGGACCGGTTCATGAGAAGTTCGTTTTGAAGCATCTCGTATTCAGATACCTCTTTACTCAATGAAGGTTTGAATTACTTTACCTGAAGATGCTGTGAAATTGACGCCTCTCTCAAAGGGGACGCTCTAGCATCTAGAACCATCTTAGAAGAAGCTTGGTTTTAAGCCATGCTCGCCCCAACATCATGTTTACCAGCAAAGATCATGGAAGACGGCTGCAGAATCGCCTGCTTGGTGGCTCGAGTTATGCTCGGCGTTGCCTTGGTAGCTGTTGCCAATGCAAGAAGTTGCTTGGCTTAAAACCCATTATTCAGAGAGTGGAGATATACTCTCCCTATGACTCGAGGAACAACTCTTCGTCTGATGCTGAACAGCTTGAACGGCCACACCTTCATCCGAAGCCAAGCCTCCAAGCAAAACAGGAAACATGCTTATATTGAAGAGAATTTCCGCTCCGCTTGGCAGGACAATCTTGGCATCGTGGACAAGCTCTCGCCTTCCGGTCCGCTTGGCAAATGTCCTTGGCAGATTCACGAACACTTTAAATGAGGGCTGTGATATTTGAATCGGGGCGAGCTGTCATCGACTCGCTAATCTGAACACATTCGGATCTCGGCCGAAAACGAGAAAGCTTGGCTGCGAAGGCTATTATCGTGGTCGAAAGAGTCTGAATAGAGGAGGTGGATCTGGCGAGAGATGGTGAGGGGAAAAGCAACTTGCTTGGCATCCCTTTGGGATAGCGGTGGCCGAAGACCGTCCGGAATTTTCCCATATGAAAATTATTATTCAGGTGTAGAACCCAAGATTTTCAAACTGGAGTAGACAGCACAGTGAAGTGCATCATCAAGCATGCTCAATTGTCCTGTCAAGGCTGTGAGATTGAAACGGCTTCAACTCGCGTAACAATATTCAGGGTTCACAATTTCACGTTTAGCATGGCGGGGCAGATTCAAGTAGAGGACAATTGATTGCGCAGAGCCATAAAGCATTAAGTACAAGTAAGCAGGGTATACTCACCTATGGTACAAGTGTACGAAACTACCGCACCGCAATTCAAAGAAACACAATAACTTTTTCCCATCCAACAAAGACAATTGATCCCTCAGTGCCCACATGAAGCTCGATCCACTCCAAGATACCCAGAGATATAAGAAGCTTCATATCGACTTCGCAGTATGTCAAGAGCCCACAGGTAACGGTCAAAGTATCCCAACGCCCACAAATGCATCAAAAAGTCGTAGCAAGTCCGTAGACAAGCAAGCCACAAGCCAACAAGCCCTCTGTGAAATGTCTCAAGCCCACAAGTCTGGTCAAAGCCCACAGCTCCTATGAAGGAGTATAGTCAAAAGCCCACAACCCACAGAAGCCCACGAAACCCACATGTCAACACTCAACTCAAAAGAATTGTGTGCGGCGTGTTGACAGGCATGCAGTCCTCATCATGCCGAGACTTTAAAAAGTCTGCTTCTTGCCCTTGAAGTCTCCGAAGCCACCACGGTTGGTGCTGCCTCCGCGACCACCCCGAGCGCCACCACGTCCACCACGATCGCCAAAGCCTCCACGGCCACCTCGTCCACCTCCACGTCCGCCACGGTCACCAAATCCACCTCGGCCTCCTCGTCCACCACCACGGCCACCTCCAAAGCCACCCTCAGAACGCTCAGGTCTTGGTGTAGCGAAGTCGAGACGAACAGGACGGCCAGCAATTTCGGCACCGACCATAGCATCGAAAGCAGTCTTAGCATCGTCAACGGAGGAGAAGGTAACATATCCGAAGCCCTTGGGGTTTCCAGTCTCTCTGTAAACGGATTAGTACAATTAATATTAGGGAGGAGGGAGGTACTCACTGATCAGTTGGGAGTCTAACGTTGACGACAGTACCGTGGGCACCGAATGCCTCACCAACGGCGTTCTCGTCAGCGTCGAAAGAAAGGTTGCCTAAGAAGAGAGTGTCGGAAGGCTCGTTCTTTTGATCGCCGTATTGCTTAGCACGATTGTTGGCACGCTCACGGGGAGCAGCATCGCTTCGTGGAGTGGAGAAGTCGACATTGGCCTCACGACCGTCAATCAATGCACCCTTCTTGGCCTTGAGAGCAGCGGCGGCGGAAGTAGAGCTAGTGAACTCGACATATCCGAAACCCTTGGAGCGACCAGTGGCCTTGTCACTGATGACACGAGCACCAGAGATCTCACCGAACTCCTCAAACTCACGGTACAACCACTCGTCGTCGACGTTCCAGCTCAAGTTACCAACGAACAAGTTCTTGGAGCCGTTATCCTCGGCAGTCTCGGTCTTGACCTTCTTTGCGGCAGCGGGTGTGTCCTCCTCAGCCTTGCGCTTCTTGCTTGGGGCTTCCTTCTCCTCGTCACTGTCGGAAGACTCGTCATCGTCGTCTTCCTCTTCGTCATTATCGCTGGAATCGGAAGAATCAGAGTCGGCCTCCTCCTCGGAATCGGAAGTCTCCTGCACATGATTAGCGATTGAAATCTCTGTGTGTCGCGCAACTTACAGTAGCCTTAGCAACAGCCTTAGCAGCACCATTGACAGCCTTCTTTGCGACATCCTTGGCGGCGGCGACGGGCTTAGCCTCTTCTTCGGAATCCTCAGAGTCGTTGCTATCATCGCTGTCGGAAGCGGCAGCAGGCTTTGAGGGGGCATCGTCAGAATCGGAATCGGAATCCTCAGAATCATCTTCTTCGGAAGAATCAGAAGAATCGGAGGAGGAAGAGGAATCTACCTCTTGCTTCTTGACACCGTTGGTCTTGCCATTAGCCTTTCCGTTAGTGACTGGCTTCTTGACTTCGACTTCTTCCTCGTCAGAAGACTCGGCGCTGGAATCAGAGTCGGCGGCATCAGAGCCAGACTCGGACTCGCTGGACGATGGAGTGGCGGCCTTCTTGACGGGCTTGGATGACTTCTTGCCATTCACTTTGGATGCGACCTCCTTTGCGACAACCTTGGACTTGGCATTGGGAGTCTGAGATGGTTTAGTGACAGATGCGTTCTTGACTTTTGAAAGAGGTTTGACCTCAGATTTGGCCTTGCTAGCGGACTTGACTTCCTTGCTCTTTGCCATTATGACTGTTTGTATGTATGTAGAAGGGTAAAGGAGGGATTAATAAAGCTTCGAAGATGTATTCGAAGAAAAGCTGCGGATGGGAGGAGGTTGGGAAAGGATGAAGGATTTTAAAAAGTCGAGGCGGTGGAGGGAAAAGTGCAAGCTCTTATCTAAATTTTTTTTGCACTTGGCTATCAATGTGGGGGCAACTAGCATGTTAGCGTTCAGTCTATAGTTTGTCGCCTGAGGCTCAAATGAACGTGACATTCCGGTGAGAGCTTCAATTGTGCAGACAAGCTGCAACAATCTGGTGAAGGAGGGGACAAACCTACGACCCAGCCCTCAGTTCCTCTTCCACGATCTCGACGAGAATCCGAACCCTCCTACTCCTTCACAATGGCACCAACCCCTGAGTCCGCAGCCTTCTTAGCAAAGAAGCCAACCGTTCCTCCTACCTTTGACGGCGTTGACTATGATGATACACCACGATTGAAGCAGGCGCAAGATGCGATCATCCGAGAACAATGGGTTAAGAGCATGATGGCAAGACTGGTGCGGGAGGAATTGGGAAAGTGCTATTACAGGGAGGGTGTCAACCATTTGGAAAAGTGCGGAGCTCTACGAGGTAAGTAGGAGGGCTGTTATCTTGAATTATGGTATTTGGATGTTCGAGGAGCTTCAGGAAATAACATATTGTGTTGTTCTGGATATATAATGGCCAGGTGCTGACTGAACTGCACTGCAGAACGATACTTTGAGCTATTGAAGGAGTCGAAGGTCAAGGGATACCTTTTCGAGCAACAGAACTACATTCCGAAGTCATAGGCAAGAATCGAGGAAGTTCAGACCTGGAACCTGCAAGTTTGGGAGATTTTGCAATGTTCGGGATCTGGAGGTCTATGCATGGAGACTTGGA
Source organism: Acephala macrosclerotiorum (assembly GCA_014904845.1). Lineage (NCBI taxonomy): Eukaryota > Fungi > Ascomycota > Leotiomycetes > Helotiales > Mollisiaceae > Acephala > Acephala macrosclerotiorum. Next base: position 21,255 of record MU119448.1, read on the forward strand.
TGCCGTTGACGGGTACAATCGAATTGCTGCCAATGTCCCATCGAACGACGGGCAATTGAGGCCTAGTAGTACTTCAATTGATATCAGATGTAAATATTAAAAATATTGTACAACCAACAGAATATTTCCTACTTTTCAATTCGTGATTTTGTCTTGAAAAATGCCAGCAAAGTAGACTTTGATATAGACTGCTAAAGTGGTCCCTTTCACCAACCGTAAATCCACCCAAAAAAAAATATCTCGAGCTTCAACTCACCTCATCCAGCACTCCAACGCCCAACTCCACAATGATCTGCTCACGCTGTCTCCGCCGGGCATCAGCCTTTCGACCCTCCCAACCAATCCTCCGCCCATTCACCTCTGCAACCACCTCCCAATTCCCAGCGACGACAGCCCCTCCCGCAGCAACCTCAACCGGCCTCGCGCAACCCTTCTCCACCCCCCTCACACCGGCACCAAACGATGTATCCCTCGGCGTCAACCTACGGCCAAAACCAAAGATCCAATTACCAGTCTCGATATGTCCAGCAGGGACCCCCATGAAGGGAATTAATTATATGAAGGGGAAGGATGATCCCGTTGCGTTGAAGGAGGAAGAGTATCCGGAGTGGTTGTGGAGGTGTTTGGATGTCAAGAAGGCGGATGATGGGGAAGGTGGTGTTGAGGGGGATGAATTCTGTATGTCCCTATTCCTTCCCCCCTTTCAATTCATATTGGACTTTGCTAACAAGCCCCAGCCAAATCCAAGAAACTCCGTCGAAAAGCAGCAAAACGTCAACGAAAACTCGAAGCAGCACGTCTCGCCTCCGGAGACTTGAGTTCACTGGAACCAAAGATCCCTCTTACACAACAATCGATTGATCTACCAGCGAATGAGGAGGGTACTATTAGGGGGGCGTTGGATGCTGGGGATAAGAGGGAGGAGTTGAGGGAGGCGATGAGGAGGGAGAGGAGGAATAAGATTAAGGAGAATAATTTCTTGAAGGGCATGTAAAGCAGGTATTTGTTTACGATGACTTAGGGGAGGGGAGGTGGGATGTGGGGAGGTGTATGGTATGGGAGGAGGATATAAATGTCACGGCCGGGAGGGACATGTCAAAAGTGCCATGGCACAAGATGTCAATATTGTATGATTTGGTGTCTGTATTATAGACTGCTGCAAAATCGACGCAGGTCATGAAGACGCTTCTGTCCTAATGTATCATACAAGTTGGTACATGGTACATAGCTGCCCTTGTGAGACGGTTCTGAGGCCTGCTCAACTCTATCCGAATGCAATGACCTACGTATCTGGGTACTTTGATGGCTGTATCTTTGGGTGTCGGCGAGCAAATGCGTTTCTCCTTGTGTGTTTTGCCTGAGTTAGGTGACGAGATACGGCTACTAAGCTTTCCTACTCATTCTCCTCTCCCTCCCCAATAGAGGACATCTTCAGGTTCAATTCTCGCTTCTGGGCCCGAATTGTATCTTCTAGACGATTTCGAATAAGAACATTCGTTGACCTTGAAAGACTTTGCTCGTTTTGCCAGAGTACTCTCTTAAGGTCGGCAATATCCTCTCTAATACCATCAATACGAGCCTGTTCTTGCTTCTGCTCTTCATCCAGCTCAGCAGGAACCACAGCAGCTTCTTCACCGTCACCCTCGTCGTCAAATGACTCGTCTCCGCTATCTTCTTCTGGCTCAGCAGCCGGTGCAGCTGATGGAGTCTCGGCAACATCAGGAGTCGGTGCTTCGAACTCGTCCGCGAAGGCTTCCTCCATCTCGCGCTCAAGGTCTGGGTCATCCTCTACTTCTTCCTCGTGACCATTGACTGGTTGATGGTTGAAGTATCCTTGGTCTTGGTCGTCTTCTTCTTCTCCTTCTGCGTCTTCTTCGTCGTCATGGCCATAACCTGAATTACTTTCTGCGTCGAAATGATCGAAGTGACTGGCTCGTCTCTCCTCCGCATCTGGATCGATAATCTCGTAGCTTGAAGACATAGCGCTCTCATCCGCCTTCAATAGTCTCTGGACTTCTTCCTCAACACGTTCGATAGTAGACTTGTGCAGACGCTTTCTGAATCGACGCTGGCGGGCAAAGTGCATCGGCGGCGTCAGTCCATGAGGATATTGGTGAGTGTCACGGTCGATCTCGTTGGGGAGGGCGATTGTCCTAGCTTCTTCTTCTGACTTGACTGGAGCGAATACCAAAAGCATCTGGCAGATGTCGGCACTCTTCCACCATCCTCTCTTGTCCCAACTCTTCATGCCCTCGGTGATAGATGGGAGATCAACCAGTGTAGCTGCGTAGATGCTTCCCCGCACAGTGACTGTTCCACGACGTCCATGTAATTCGAAGAACTTTATCGAGATGTCGGCGCCGCCTTGATTCCTAGGAATACCAATTTTCTTCTCCTCGATCATCTTCCGCACGTAGTCGCAATCATTGCCAGGCAGCATTCGCATAACAAATTGTTCCTCAATGACTGGGTCAATCTCACGATCGCTGGCTTCGGAGTCATATCCGGTGCCTGGGTCTCGAGGTGGTGGCCTTCCCTTCACCTTCGTCTTGATAACCACTGGTGTGATTGGCGTTTTCAAAGCCGGTGTCTTTGATCCGCCGAAAGTCAATTTGACCTTCTTCGCGGCAGGTTGCTGAACACTGATTGTGCCTCCATCATCCTCTCCTTCTGTATCTGTTTCGATCTTGATGCGCTTCTTGCTCTCTACGAGCTTTTGGCTGGGCTTGGAAGTTCTACCCGTCTTTGTCTTCTTGGGTTTCTGATTATCAGAGGGGGCAGGAGCAGGAGTAGATGGATTGGACTTGAGACTGAGCTTGAGCTTTGGTTTCGATCCTCCAGGTGTCGCAGTCGTAGGCGTAGCCAGGGATGGAGCTTTTGCGGAACCAGTATTAGTGTTGAGCTTGAGCTTGAAGCTCATCGTAGCGGTGTTGTCTTTCTGCTCAGGGTCAAAATTCCATGGAGTAGCGAGACAGTATGGGTGATTTATCGTAAACAGTCGTGTGGCGTAAAAGAATCGGTGATCGTTGAGAGGTGTGGGATGTTGGAATGTCCCTGGAATCGGGAGACAAGGCTGAGGGATATCCAAATTCGCTACGGGTGGCGCTAAGACCACTAGTGCGGTTTGCTACGACAGCGTCTTCAATAACCCAGTCTAGACATTCTGAACCGCCTCAAGGCTTTGCTACAACAAATTCACCTTCATCCAAAGCTTCTGCTTGACAAACTTCTACAGCACTGACTCTTCATGAGCTGCTGGCCATGAAGCTTTCCAAGTCACTCAGTCTCCGACCTTGAGTTGACAATCCAAAATGTCCACCCCTCACTCTCTCCATCACTCTCTCTTGCGACCATGCATCCTCCACGTCTTGCGCGCAGCAGGCTACCACCAGGCAAAACCCAGCACGCTTGACACGCTTACCGATCTCGCGGCTCGATACATGGAGCTGCTTGCACAAACGACTGCGAGTCACGCTGCGCTGAATCATACCGATCCGGAGCTTGCTTTGAATATTTCGATTTCAGATGTCAGGATGGCGATGCAGGATTGCGGCGCGTTGACACCCGAAAAAATATTGAAAGAGCAAGAATTTAATGGGGAAGAGGATCTACGAGGCGTTGAGAATTTTATTGCATGGGCTATGGGCTCTGGGAATCGCGAAATCAGAAGAATTGCACTGGAGGGCAGTGATGGTGCCAGAGACGATTATTTGACGGGTCGGTTCTTCTCCTGAGGTTTCGTGCATAAGTTAATCTAGCACAGCTCTTAAGAAAAAGCACAGTACGGCCGATGAGCAATCGAGGTACAATGGCACGGTCCTGGGTAAACCTGCGGAACCACGAGTTGTCAAGGTCGAAGGCAGCGACATTACAAGCCTGAAGGAATGGACACAGAAGCTCAGGAGCCCTCCCGCACCGGTAACGGTCCTTACGACTTCGTCAAGACGTCAATCATCTGCACTGAGCTCTTTGGGGGACCAGTCGATGATGGAGATGGATTTCTAGGGGGTCATTTTTCTGCATTGCGACGGCGTTGGGGATTGGTATGTATAATAAGATTGGGAATACCCTCAAAATGAACATGGAGCCTTGGTACATCCAACAGGCTTCTTACAGACCTACAGATCTACAGGCCTCCAGCCCTATCGTTTCAGCGTTGCCGTTGTCCCAACCTTGCCTCCGCATTAGCGACTTTCACCAGCTAAAGTGCAACAGATGTAATATCTCAGCTTGCCGAGCCTCCTTGAGTCTCCAAGCCAGCCAAGAACATCCTCTTCTTCATACTAAACCCATTCCTTCGTTTTCAATTCTGTTTCCAGCTCCACCATCAACATTCTGCCCTTGTCTCGCTGCCTGAACTCCTTCTCTAGCACTCTTTTGCTCTGCCTTTTGTCTGTCAAGACCGCTCGTCAAGCTACCTTGCTCGCCCCATCCAGCGTCCTTCTTGTTGAATTGTGCATCCATCACATCTCCTTCTCCAGGGGCCCTCATCTGCTCTGCTTCCAGATCTTCGTTCTGCGGTCCTACCTTGGACCCTGGTAGGGTTGCGTTGCTGTCGTCTGCATTGTCTTGAGGATGATCGCCGTGTCCAACAGCAGTAGCTGAACCTACTGATGTCCCTAGTGTTGCAGCAGAGGAGGGCTTGGTGTCATTTGGTCCAAAGGTCGTGCCTACACCACGGGCTGAGTTGAGGGAGGATTGGTCTTGGGAGGCAGACATGGTGATTGAGGTATCTTTTGAGAGTGAGGCTTTATGAGATCTTGTGCTGTTATTTGGGAGTGACTTTTATACCAAGTAGAAGAATTATACAACACGAATCCATGGCAGATGGATTTTCATAGTCCTCCCCCACTAGACAGTGACGTCGATGGAGTTTGTTACACTCACCCCCTCGCGGCGCTAAAATCGACCTTCAGCCTTGCGCAGCCTCAGCCAAGACAACAACGTTTCAACAACATCACGACCAGCAATATATCCTCATATGCTGTGACGCGGACACTCCAGACCCTCGACTCCGATTCTTCCTCACTTGGTCCATATTTGAACTGTATTCTGGTCCTGGACTTTGGGAAGTGCTGGGGACACTTCCTCGCCACACCCCGCCAAACTGGATTCGGCATGATCACTGGCTGATCTCGTCGACATGCCTTTCCCATTCGCGCTCCCTACGACATCGTCTTTTTCTTTTTCAAACTTCTTCACCAGTGATACCCATCCTTCATTGCCTCTTTCAGCAAGCACATATCGAGGGGTTCTGAGAGACACCTTGAAGAAACACAAACGTCTACCTCCATCCGAGCAGGGGCCCCATCTGTCTTCTGTTCTTCTGAGCTTGAACAACTATATACCATACCTACTAGCTCTCGATGATGGCCTTGGCAGCAAACCAGTCGCCGGCGAGGAAGTAGACGTTGTCCTCAAATCAACGCCCACCTCAGAATGGCGACCAACTTTATCAGAAGCCGCGGTGCCTGGTCGAGAGATGGGCCGACTAAAAATTCAATCGTTGGAATATGAGACATACTTCGTCCTATCCACGCTGGCATACACGTATACCCTCCTTTCACGAGCCTCGCTTCATCCTCTCTACTCCTCAGCAGCTGCATCACCCAGCACCGAGCAACGAACCTCAGCGATAACTACTGCTACGAAGCATCTTCTTCAAGCGGCTTCAATCCACGACTTCCTATCTACACGATCGGATTCAGTGTCTTCAGCTCCGCCATGCGTCGATATCGCCAAGTCTACCTTCAGGGCACTTATGTCCCTTGCTCTCGCCGAAGCTACCCTTCTTGCAGTTTTGAAGGACGATCCTTACCCCGCAGCCGTTGCTCAAGACCGAAACAAGAACGACAAGGAATGGATGATCAAGGCACCTGAGATCCCCAAGGTTCGGGCACATCTCTTTGCTCGATTATGCCTAGCAACTGCAGAGCATGCTGCAAATACTCTATCATTACTGCACACCAGCTCTGGAGCAACGAAGGGGAAGGTCGATGGTGATCTGTTGAAGTACGTTGAGGATCTGAGAAGGACAGGAAGAGGAAAAGCGTGTCGCTTCTTTGGCATTGATGCTGACTTAGGAGGGAATACTGGCGAGGGTATCGCATGGCTGAAGGCTGGCATGCACGAACTCGGTCTGGCCTCGAAGGAAGAAGGCAAGAAGGGATTGAGTTTCGGAAGGCTGAAGAAGGGATGGGACGAAAAGAGGGAAGACAGACGTGTCGAAAAAGAATCTCACTGGGGCGCCGATGCAGGAAGACTCGAAGAAGGAAGAGTTCTGGAAATGTTGGAGAAGAAATGGTCAAAAATGAACGATACTGTGAGTATCTCGAGAAATTTGAGGATCCTCCCACTTACACTCCTCTACAGATCAACACCCAAGCTATCCCTCTAACCGGCCCTCTTATGGCTGCAATGCCATCCGGTAGAGAGATGTACAGTGTCAAACCTTTCACTCCGCCAGTCCTCGATGTTACCATTCTCGAAAGCATGCGGGCTCCACCTGATCGAGCAGATGACTATGGAGGGGATGGTAGTTCCGACGAGGAAGCCGATGAGCAAGCACCTGCAGGCGCATTTCCCGGAACCAAAGGCGGTTACTCGGGTAGCGGTGGCTATTATTGATCAATTCGGACCAAGATACATTCGAAATTCAATCATTGCCAGAGGAATGTCAGTGCTCCTCCAGATAGGTGGGTGAAACTTGAAGCCTCCAGTGAGGCTCCACCAGCTCCTTCCGAATTGGGATGAAACAAGATCTAAGTTTTCAATGAAAGCGAGGGAACACTTGATCAATGCTTCCAATCACCTATTCATTCAAGTTCGCGTCTGCTACCTATGCGCATGATGAGGGAAATGGCAAAATGCATGTCCTCGGATTCGCGCCCTCAGTACTTCAAGTTCTCTATCGTCGCATTCCTCTTCCTACCAGAAACATTCTCACCTATGATTCTCCAATGGAAAGCCGTCTCTCTTCGGAAAACAACAGGAGACAGCCACTTTAAATCCTCCCTCGAGCTCCAAGACTCCCTGATATCTCGACTCAAAACAAACATCACCCGGCCCATCATATTCTTTACTCGGGAACCAATCGTCATCCTCCTCGGTTTCTATCTTACCCTGATCTACGTCCTAGTCTCCACCTTTCTGAAGGTTTCACATTCATATTCGTTAACACCTACAACTTCTCACAAGGTCAATGAGGTACAGCCTTCCTCGCAATCGCCATTGGCGTCCTCTTAAACACAGCAACCACTCCAGTTTTCAGACGGAAATACCTCCAACGTCTCAACGCCGCAGAGAAAGAACAAACCACCGAATACTCACACAAAGAAACTTCCATACCACCCAAAGTCCGGCTCCTACCCGTCCTATTCTGCGCCCCTCTCTTCCCCATCTCCCTCTTCTGGCTAGGCTGGATGAACCGTCCCTCAATTTCACTTTGGTCTGACCTCATCGCCGCAGTCCTCTTCAGTTTCTCCCTTATGGGCATCTTTGTGTCCAGTTATCAATACGTGATTGATAGCTATGAGACGAATTCTGCTAATGCGTTGAGTATTATTACGTTTCTGAGGTATTTTGTTGCTGGTGGGATGGTGGTTGCTGCTAGGCCGATGTGAGTGCTCATTTCCACCTCCCAGTTTACCAGAAATGGCGGGGCAGTTTTTACCACGCACTCGCATGTAAAGTCGGTCTGTGGTGGAAAACATATGCAACTTTCTGATTCTTTTATGTGTACTGGCTAATAATATTTTCTGAAAAGGTACGAGGGCATTGGGGTGCATTGGGTGATGACAATCATGGGGAGCGCTGCTTGCTCCGGTCCCATTTTTATTCTAGAGATATGGCGACAAAATCAAAAAGAGGAGTGGGTTTACGAGGAAGTTTGAGGCATGGGATGTATGATTCCTAGTGATAATGAAGAGCAAAATAGTGATGTTTGTGTACAATATCTAGCGTTCATAGGCCATGTTAACGGGGATGTGGGGAAATTGAAAGACCTTTGTCTCACATAACATTCATAAATCATTCTTCCTGACCTTCCTCCTTTCAGTCGGCCTTGTACAGGTCATGCTCTTCCGCTCCGCTCTCACTCTTCTTCATATCCACCTTCTCCGCCTCAGCAGTTGGTTTCTGCTCCTTCTCCGTCTTGACCTCCTTTTGAACATCTGCCTCGGCCCAGTCCGCCTTTACTTCATCTATCTCCTCAACATCATCCTCATCCTCAGTATCCTCAAAGTTCTCCCACTCCTGAACCGTCGTGCTCCTCCCCTGCTCTGGGAGTGGCTCCACTACGTCAGTTTCATCAAACCCCTCCCCCTTCATCAAAGCCTCCAATTTCGCCTCGCCGCATTTTAGTCTCATCGGCAACACAGGAGCTGGTAGTTCCACCTCTTCCTCTTTTCCTTGTTCCTCGCTCTCTAGGACTTTCTCAACAACTTCTTCTATTTTATATACACCGACTGTATCGGACTGCGAACCCTTCACCACACCCTCACTATCATTAGGTAACAAACTCGTTGGCAGCGTCCCAAGCTCCTTCCAAATCCCATACTCCTTAACCGCCCTACCCAAATGCTCATGTGCCAAATCAAGATCCTTCAGATACTCAATGGTTGTTAAATCAATAAACCCTTGACGAGAAAGCATTGGCGTGTTGGGTTTGAAGCTGATGGATTGGCGGATTCGTCTTTCAACTGCGGAGGTAGGTTCCTCGGTGGGACTAGTGAGGGTTTTAGAGCGGACGCCAAGGATGTGGGATATGTTATTTTCGGAGTAGTAGAGGCCGAGTTCTAGGTCTGCCATGTCTTTTGAGCTGTCGGTTGTGTCGCTTCCTAAGGTTTTCTTCCCTGTTGAGAGGTTAGTGGTTGGTCATTGTGCATCAATCATGGTAGGGCAACGTTTTTGATCTCCAAGTCTTGACACGACAATCGAGAATGCTCGGATAGGTTGAGATACTGAGTACAGAAAAAGCCTCCTGATATCGGCCAACGCCGCCTTCGCTCAAAGGAAATACCTCGAGCCCAATAAGTCTAGAAAAGGCTGGGTGATCGAGAAGATTGGGGAACTTACATGGATTCACATCCGACTCACACCCTTGGACATCCAAGAAGGCGGAATATACTTCCGGCGTCAAATACCCAGTATGCTCCGGGTCAAGATGGCCAAATATAGTACTCATCAGCGCCACGAAGATCGGGGTGGGAGTCCCGTCCGCTCCAAACAGCTGTTTCCACTCCGCTGGCCTAGGGTACGAAGGAGCCTCGCTGTCGGTTCGATTGATACCTCCGCGAACCGACTTCGGTGGAGATGGCGGCAAGTTGTTGACTGGATTCTGTGACAGCGGAGAGGAAGCATTGCTGCCGCCCTTGCCGTTGTCCTCGAGCCCGCTGGTCATTACAGCGTCGGAACGTCCGCGAGTGGCGTCTACGCTGCTTTTCCTACCCTTCTTGTCCATCTTCTCGAGCGGAGCTTTGATAGCGCTCCATAGCGCTCCCCAATTCGCCGTCGGCATCTCAGAGACTCGGACTGCTTGTCGAGTATTGACGGTGGAGTTCTGGCGGGGTGGCAGCGCTGGAGCGGGGCGGGGAGGAAATCCTGGTGGAGGAGGAACGACAAATCCGGAGAGCTTGAGTACCATCGTAGTATGGGACTCTACATGAGGTCTGGAATACTGCTTAATCACTGCACAGTTTGCACAGAGATGATAATCGGGGCAGGTATGGCATGCCACTCGGGCTCGGTCGGTGGGAATCCGCTCACTGCAACCATCGCAGGAGTACAGTTCTTGAGGCCTCTCGTCTCCCATTTTCCCGCGATTTTCAAAGAACATTGAATGAGGGGACAATGAAGATAGATATCAAAGAACGACGAAAACAAAACAAGTATTTGATGATGTTTCCAACGACATGTTCGATCATGCTCTGGCCATTTCAGTGGTCCTAGACCAGTATGTGAGAGGTCAGAAATATGGGGTGTCCATCTTGGCTGTGGTCAATGCGCTGTATCAAGATGGCGCGTTTGCTGCAAACGCTTGGATAAACAAATGGAACTGTCAGGGAAGGATGTTGAGCTTGGCGGAACTTTGATCATGATCGCCGTAATAAGGCTGGGATAATAGCATGCTCTCGACTTGGTCTCAGCAGCTGATAAGGGCCTGTGTAGATCTGCCTCTGAGATACTGTTCTCAGGAGATTGTAACATTGCTGAGTTGAATGGATTTATGGTGGAAGAAGGATAAAAGGAGGGAAGAAGAAAATTTGAGGTCAAAGCTGTGTCACGTGTCGCCTGCCAAAATCATCAGGCGCTGAACCTCACTTCATCATCACCTCATCACTGAGAATCCTAGTCATCAAAACATACTACCTGATGAGCATCCTCTTGAGAAGATGGAAGCATGCATTTAACACTGGCCAAGCCCGTAGCTTTCACGCCAGTATGTCCTCAAACGCAAACGCAAGCCTAAGACAGAGATCTGTCGTCTCCAGCTTCATCTGCACCCCGCCGAACTCTCCTTCCGGCTTCACATTCGCTCTTTTCAAACGCAGCGAAGATGTCTCTACATATCGGTGAGTCTCGAGAATGGGTTTCGGGAACAGAATGTGCTTGCATGTCCCAGCCCGAGAGGGACATTCGGAATTGCATCACTGACAACATGACAGAGGCAAATGGGCAGTCTGCTCCGGCTCTATCGACAAGACGGACGTGAGTCCTGCCGCTGCAGCAAAGCGGGAAATCCTAGAAGAGACAGGACTTTCGGACTGTGACTTCTCAATGCTCCGAAGGGGCAAGCCATTCAGTCTCATCGACTCAGCTCTCCAAACGGAATGGACCGTTCATCCCTTCGCATGGCAATTGTCCCCGAATGCCAAAGACATCACGTTCGACTGGGAGCACACCGAATACAAGTTCGTTAAGCCTGAAGACCTCGGTACTATGGATCATGTGCCGCAGTTGGAGGTCGGTCTTGAGAGGGTAATGGTGAGCCCAAAGACCCAGAAGGCGTTGGACGTTCTGAGAAATGATCATGAGAGTGGTGCTCAAGCATTGTCCTTGAAGGCTCTGGGCTTTCTACTCGAAGCTACTAGGAGCGAAGAGCTTGCCGGTATTGGATCGAGCGAGGAGTATTGGAAGCAGCTGCGATGGAGAGCTTGGCACCTTGCGAAAAATGGTAGACCGAGTATGGGTGCTGCGATCGAGTCGGCCATTTTGAACGCTTTAGATGACGTTGAAAACCATCTCGATGTACTGGATGTCGGCTCAGTTCCTCTTGCACGACTAGTTAGTGTTGTTGAGTCTGTCATCTCATCAAGACTCGAGGAAGGAGCGGCAAACCTTGGTCCTATAGCAGCAAGCTTCACGGACCTCCTCCTCTCAAGTATCACGAAACCTGCGGCTGACGCACCACCGCCAAGTCGCTATGAACATCCCCGGCCACCCAGAATCCACATAGCAACTATCTCTGCATCGGGCACAATCAAGGCCGGACTCTTGCGCGCAATTCCGCAACTCATCGACCAAGGTTTGGAAGTTAAGTTGACGATCCTCGAATCACGACCAAATTTCGAAGGCGCCTCCTTCGTGAACACTCTTCTCAACCAACTCCCAGATGATCCAGACATCCTCACCAAGCTGCACATTGAAATCGTGTCAGATGCTAGCGTCGCTTCGGCTGTCACTGATGCTCATTTCGTCGTCTTTGGTGGAGACAAAGTGATTCCCAACGGTGATGTCAGCAATAAGATCGGAACATTTACGCTTGCAGCTATGGCCAAGCTCGTGAATCCTAAATGCAAAGTTGTCGCATTATTCGAGACGAATAAGATTACGGGATCGGGGTTCGACTCTGAGTACATTACAGTCGAGGAGAATGATCCCGAGGAGATTATCAAATCTTGGCCTTTGGTACTTCAATCGGACTTGTACATGAAAGAAGAACTCGGAGCACAGGTCAGGGTCAAGAACGCCTATTTCGAATGGGTCCCAGCGAAATTCATCGACCAATACATCACCGAAAGGGGGCTTTGGAGCTTGGATGATATTGCGAAGCTCGCAGCAGAAGTTGAGGAACGCGAGAAGCGGCTTTTTGGAGATTTGTGAGAGGTCAAAGCCCCGAAGAAGCACAGCACTGTACGTTACTTTCAGAATCGGAAAGCTCTACGCATTCTACTTTAACCTCAGCCTGACTAATTACCGCTCCTCATTACAAACTGCCAAAGTCCTAGGCCCAGCTGAACCGACTCACCAACCTACTTCTCCTCTTGTCATTCTTGTCAATTTTCCTAAGCGGGCTCGCGGCTATCTCTGTCGTCTTCTTGATCTTGGCATCGTACTCGATCTTTATCTCAGTACTAGCATTGCGACCTCTGATGTTGTCCTCTACCAGCTGCATGTCCAGCACTCTCATTCTCTGTTCGAGTTTTTGGGCCTCTTCAGCTCTTTTCTTGCTCTCCTCAATGCCGATTGCTGAAAGTAGTCTGTCGAGCCCTTCGTCAGAGAGGTTAGAGATGTATTCGTCAGTGAGGATGGACATCGCTGGCTCCCAAGGTGGCTCAGGTGAGCCCAGGGGATGTGGAAGTCTTTGGGGATCGGCAGCTAATTATTTTTTGTGGCGGGCTGAATTGGGAACGAATGATGGAAATTTTGTTCTGCAGGACTTTATATACAAGAATTATGGCACTAGCCTTTGACTCACGATAGGAGGACTGAATGAGCAGTATACTCGCGTTGTGTGATTCGATTCGAGAAAATAGATTCAGGTCGAAATCGACTTCTCGTATCCACTGAGCGCAAGGAGACGAAACAACTCGTTCAATAATTGATCCTTTCTAGTTGCACAATCGAAAACTACACGGCCGTCACGAGAAGGCAGCGCTACAGTAGAGTGCACAATATGGCGAAAGGATCAAATACACTTCGCATTCTATTTGCAACATCCACATATTGAACACTTCTCCTTCGAATCAACACCTCTCATCCCCGACCGTAAGGTCTTGGACTCCAGCCCTAGCCTCCATGGTCTCCACATCATCCTCTCCCTCCTCATCCCTTCTCAGCTCCTCAGCCTCCTGGCCCTCAACTATATCCCCCTTCTCCTCAATCTGCCCCCTCTCCCATTCCTCAAACTCCCTAATCGCATCATCGAGTCTCTTCTTCTGCCTCAACCTCTCGGCCTTCCTCTTCTCCCCCAAAACCTTCAATTTGTCAAACAACTCCGTAATCTCCTTCACTGCCTCATCTCTCTTCTTCCCGTCTAGTTCTTCATATCTCAAGAGTTGGGAGATTCGTTGCATCATCTCGTCCTCCGAACTCTCATCTTTGTCTAGGGACTTGGCTTGCTCAACGTCGGGTTTTGGGCCTTTGGAATTGTTCGAGGATATAGAGTTCAATTTTGATCGAGACTTCCCCTGCGCCAGTTCGAGCTTGGCGATTAGTTCATCGACTTGCTCCTCAGCGAAACTTTGCCTGCGAAGCTCGCCCATTTCACTGACGGACATGATCAGCTCCCAAGGAGAACTTGTTCCTGATGATGTAGAGGTTTGCGGGCGGGATCGAGGTGTATGGTACGTTTCTGGTGGCGTAATGTGTAATTCGGACATAATGTGAGCGTTGAGGATGTATCCGAAGGAAAGGCTAGATGTAAGAAGTAGCGCGGTAACAAGGTGCATCATTCAGTGAAGAAAAACCGTGGAATAAGATACGTGTGACGTGTGAATCGAAAACGGAGAATGCTGAAGGCGATGACTGGACTTCCAGAGTGCAGTGAATAGCAAGACACCAGAAGAACGAATTACACATGGCGAATGAGGAGAATAGAAGTACACTGCTTCGAACAAACGTATTCGTCTATGCCAAAGCAGCCTTGATAGTAGCCTTGAGATCGTCCTTGGGCAGACCCAATTCCTTATTCGCCAGATCCTCCTCTTTCGGACTCTGCCCCTTCCCATCCGCGAAGAAGTACACCTTCAAATAGTCACCAAAGCTCGAATAATCTCCCTTCGCCAGCTTCTCATCAGCAATCTTGCCTGACTCTTCAGTACTCTTCTTCTCCACAGCCCACTTGCTTCCTGATTCCTCTTCGAAAAGTTTCAGTATCTCATTCTGTGTCGTCACAAAGGAGGCAATCTCGATGTATTTATTCGCTGTTGGGGCTGGGTTCTTGAGGATCGCAGCAATGGCGAGACCGATAAAGGGAAGGTTAGTCCCTGTGAATGGTTCGTTTCCAGAATCGAAGATTGTCGCTTTCTTTTCCTTGGCCTTGAAGCCTAGAGAGCCAACTTTCAGACCCTATTTGTCCCCCGTAATTAGTTTCCATTCTTTCACACAGAAGAGGAAAAGGGGTGGCGAGAAAGCTATACCCAATCGAAAAATAATCCAGTGCTCACACCCGTCCAGCTGAAACTCGGATTCGCAGTAGCAGCTTTTGCTAACTGCTCCTGCAACGCAATCTTCGTACCCAATATCTTCTTCGCCCCACCAGTAACCTTCTGCGTGTTCAACCCAAATTCGCTCGGTATAAACCTCTTCACTCCCGCCTTCACTGCTTCCTCAATTATACTTCCTTGTTGCGTCAATGCCAGTGTGGCGATTGTGGAGACGACGGCGTCTTGACCTTTCAAGGCTTCTGCGATGGAGGATGAGGAGGTGTAGTCGACTTTGGCGACTTTGACTGAGGGCGGGAAGGTGGCTTTTGATTCGGTTCGTGTCAACGCGGTGACTGTGAAACCTGCATCTAGCAGGGCTTGGACGATTGCTGGCCCTAGGTTTCCGGAACCCTATTGTTACTAGAAGTTAGCCAATTGCTCAATCCATGATCGTTTTTCTCTTCTTCGCAGGCTTGAAAACAGAGGGTGGGACATACGCCAATGACAGCTACATTCTTAATTGTCGACATCTTGCTTGGGGTATTGAATAACGCGTAGAATAGCAGACTGATGGCGAGGACTATGATGGTAGACCTAGGCTTATATAGAAAAGCAAACATGGTGATGCCATTGAGGATTGGGATGGCGTGTTATATCAGTGGATTGCTTGCCGTGAAGCTGTGAGGCTGTTGGAGGTTCGGCCCCACAATGGGAGGTTTCGCAATCGTCGGCCAGCATTGCGGTGCGGGGTTCAGTGATCGGAAGCATTGTTGCAGAGTGGGAGCCGATACTCTAAATAAGCTGCTGATGGTTTTCTAGAGTTGGAGGAAGCGCTGCTGGGCAGGCTTCGGTTGGCGGTTATGGAGATGTTTGGAGAGAGTTGAAAGCTTGAGGTGAGGTGTGTTCGGAAGCCAAAAAAAGGTGGGGTCGAATCGCGTATTCCGTATTCACTCCGAGGTGGAGGGCCATGCATGAGATACGGTATTGCTTACTTTATCATCTCTCCGCTTTCCAATTTTCTTGCAACATTCCGAGCTAAAGCTTTCTTTGGAGGACTCTGAATAATTTTTTGTATTTGTAAGAACTTCAAAAGTGCAATTTCTAAGAACCAATCGATTCAATCCAGTCGCATCTTCACAGGCAAGCCAGAAATTTGCTTGCTGATTCGTAATGTCATTGACTTTCGGACTCGAGTCGCTCTCTACATCCATGAAAATGCTTCAAAACGCCAAAACCATGCATGCCGCCCAAGGGTATATCATCAATCATCACACATCTCTCAGCATCCGTACTACCTCATCCTTGAGCCTCCTAGCACAGATGCAAATTCAACACATTGCACCATCTCCAGTTCCACCTACTCGCCTCGAAGATTTCATCTGCATTCAACATTCCCACTTCGGCATCCACCAGCTGCTTCCACACATTAATGCGCCTTGTGCTTGGCCAACCAGGGGTATTCCAGTACCGACTCACCAACCCCAACTCCTTCGCTTTGGCGATCTGTCCATCAACAACAGCTAGTTGGCTGGTAGAGAGACCACTATGGCTAACGTGCCAGAACATATGCGACATCGAGGTACTGGCGTAATAGGAATTGGAGATGTTGTACATCCCAGAGGAAAGGTCATCGAGAGGCGCGTCGAAGAACACATCTCTGTACGTGGAGTTGGCGTAGCTGGAGTTGAGGACAGCAGAGAATGGAGTGTTGCCAGTTCCAACGTGAATTATCGGACCAGGTACAATGCCAGTGCCATTCCAGTATGTTAACCAGCCTTTCTCGCGGAACGTTTGGAGTTGTGCTTGTACAGCGTCGAGGGTGGAGGCGCCTTCTGTTTTGAGATCGGTCATCAGGACGATACTTCGTATAGGCTCGGTATCCCATACGCCGTTGGCCGTTGTGTCGTTTGTGAGGGTCGTGTTTGGGTTCTGGTTCTCGAGAATGGTGGTCAACGGATCGAGGTAGAGAGAGCGAAATGTGCGATTGGGACGAAGAGATCGTGCGGTATGTCCCACTAATAGCTCGCCGTTGATGAGATGGCAATCTGCCTCCACCCCTGTTACACCCAAGCTCAGGGCATCGAACAATGGCACTGGGCGCCAGTAATCGTTATGCGAATGTATCGGCTTCGGCATGATATCCTGGCTGAAGTGCTCTAACCACGAAGGAGGGGCAGGAGTGACAGTCCCAGGCTCTCTCCAAGCAGCCACGATCTTCGATAACCCATTATCAGGAAGCTTTGGAGGTGCCAAGACTCGTACAAGGTCGATGATCAAAGAGTGGTATATTCTATCTCGGAATCAGCCATGGTAAAGGAGAAAGTGGGAGGTTCAATCTGTACATCATAGTGATCGTCCCCAGGATCACAGCAGCAGTGAGGATGTAGACCAGATGTCTGACGATCTTCGGCCATGGTGATTCTTCTGTTTGGCTCTTCCTGTCGAAGGAGCGCCGTAATATCGAGCGGGTACTTCTCATCCAATTCCGGTACTTAGTGCTTGTAGAAATTCCGTAGACAACTTCTCGCTTAAGGCTCGAGAATAATTGGCGCCGAGGTACTCGCCGCACTCTCAACTTTACTAGTAATTTTGCACTAAACGGTGAGGCCCATCGAAGTACTTTTCTGCCAATTGGTCTTAGCCTTTTACACGTGACCATTCTCTCACATAGCTTCGACATTCGTAAAAACATTAAACACTACTACTATTGTAAACTTTTATCAACTCTATTACTTTCAACGACTACATTATAGTTACTTCTAGTCATTTTTTGATAGTTAATCCAAATGGACTCGAAGATAGACGACAATAGTTCTTCTATTTGCGCGCAAGGTCTCTATTTATGCTTTTGGAGACGATTGGAATGAGTAGAAGCACCTACGAGAAAATATGGCCTTATATAATTAACGTTTACTTTAAAGTCAACTTGAAAAGATATTCTTCGCAGAATAAAAAATAGAGGACATACTACAACTGCAAATGGAGACGTACTCTCGACGACTTAACTCTATAGATACACAAGAGTGCTAGTGCGTCGAGAGTTTTAGTCAGTGGAAAATGCTATACTATTATTTCATGTTTTATGACGTTTGTAATTCGAGAAGATGAAGTAGAGGAGAATCTCATATTCTGAGCAATTTATCGAGAAGAATACACACACACGCTAGATAATATGAATATGTGAAAGCAGAATAACGCTGTTAAGATGACTATTTAAGTAGAGCTACGAAAGGACTATAGTGCTGGCCATATTACTAATATCTTTTTGTTAAAAAGAAGAGATAGTGCTTGGTTTACTTTACAAACTGCAAAAAGTCAATATTTCAATCGAATTACTGTACAAAACTGAAAGAGATTTGTTGATATTATAAGTGCTATTAACAACTTTCGATTGACTCAAATCGGCGTTACATGGAAATAAGAACTTGTCGCCGCAGAAATTCAATGCATTGATTTAAGTTTTCGTTATAAGATTTTACACGTTCAAAATTAAATTGGCGCTATAATTCATAGAATTATTTGGGCTTCGAATTACTGTTTTCGCGTTTTTATAGTTCGCGATTATTTAACTTTATTCGATTCTACACATAAAACGAATCAAAAGAAATGGAAATTGTTTATATGGATAGTTCGCACGGAAATAAATATGAGATTGCTTTGTGCAAAAGCTTTAATTAATAGAGAAAATAGAAATACAATCGATCAGACTATAATCACATTACGCTATTGAATAAAAGAGTTTGTTTTAGTTTGGCAGATTTATTACGCGTTGACAAACGATTTTGCGGTAGAACAATAAGCTTTTTAAATCGGTTTTTTTTCTACGAATTCTGGCGTTTATAGTAGAGTTATTTATTTTTTTTGCTATTGGCATTCTATGTAAACATGCGATTGAAAGCTTTCTAGCGATCTATTTCGAGATGCGAATAAATACATCAAAGTAGCATTATTTGAAAAGAGATCAAAAGCTGATTGTATTGAGTCGATTCAAACTGCGTTTGATTCTATAGTAGAAAGCACTATAATTCGAAGAAATAGTAAGGATTGGGACTTAAAGCGATACATTAAAAGGGAATGGATACTTACAAGAGCAAATTGGATCAATTTTGCTAGGCAACACGAGTATATTCTTATGTAGATTGAAACAATTAGTATGAACGAAAAATGGTATAACGCGTTGAAAATTGCTCTAGGATTAGCTCGCGGTCAAAACTCTTATTACTTATTTGCTAGAGTTATTGAGACCTTCGAAGACTGCGCTCGATATGTCGATTACGCGTATACCAAAGCTTAAAGCAAGTGGAAAGTACGGCAATTTGATTTAGTTTTCGAGTAGTTTTGATTGAAGTTATTTCTATTTTTTGCGCAGATTATTCTCGCAGAGAGTTTTCGAGACGCCAAATCCCATCAATTTGATGTGCAAACTCGATTTTTACGCTCTTTTAACGAGAATAATAAATGCTATTGTCAGTATTTTCGAAAGTAGAATTTGCTTTGCGATCATATAATGAAATTGTAGTTATTTAGTGCTTAAATCAATCAACAGTTCGACGACGCGATAAAGTCTAATTGGGAAAAGTATATTGCAATGTTTAGAGACCAGCAATTCGAAGTCTACGAGAATAAACG
Organism: Acephala macrosclerotiorum; assembly: GCA_014904845.1. NCBI lineage: Eukaryota > Fungi > Ascomycota > Leotiomycetes > Helotiales > Mollisiaceae > Acephala > Acephala macrosclerotiorum. Next base: position 40,250 of record MU119448.1, read on the forward strand.
CGTTGATCAAACTCTCGTTGTCGCAGGCCAAGATAAACGGGAAATCCATGTATTGAATCGAACGCTCGCGCGCAGTCGAGTTGATATAAAGGAGATTATTACGAACGTTCGAGACCGAAGATTCGAGTTCGAAGTTGGAATTAGAGAGCGTGGAATATTAGTAGAAGTTGCCCAGCGAACTATAGAAGCGTTCAATCAAACTTACTCTATTGTAATAGCGCGTATTATGACGCTAACGCTAAAAAGGCTAATAGGCGGCGAGAACTAGAATAAGAGTAATAGAAAGCGTATTGTTGTTGTTATTATGGTTTAGACGCGAGAGCAAAGAATTACATCTTCGAGCTTGTACTATAAATATCAGGTTGAGTACGCTATGGGCGCTTTTGCCTGCTAAATTGACCCCAAGTGTGCAGAATAATACTTATGCCGAGATGCCGTAAAGCGAGAAGTTGTCTACGGAATTTCTATTTCGTACTTAGTTCGTCGGGATGGACGTGGTAACCTCTCCTCTAGCTCGACTATCGAGACCCGAGGTTCTGCCTTTGTATTCTCTGAGACCTCAATGATATCCATGGCGACTGGCGCCCTTGAAAATCCCGGGGAATGAAACAAACCGTCAAAGCTGTTCGGATTCAAGACAGAAAATATCGACCTTAAGAAGTGCTCATCACAAACTTCATAAAAAAATCCCAAGAGATGCAGACAAGGTCCATCTCTGACCTCTGCAGCGGAGAAACCCATACTTATGGATTCCACCTTATTTGAGCCCCTTCCCCGAACCCAGCTGGACAACTCTGTCAGTCACACTGGCTTCTGGAAGCGCATTTGCCTGTTAGTGGCGTAACCAAGATCCCGTGCCAAATCCCATCCCTGCCAAAATCCTACCTTTATTTAAATGTTACGAGAAACCCTCCACATCCACGTGCTACGCACGTGACCTCTGTCTATATATAGTCGAGCTCTCCATCCATAGATCATCATCTCAATCATTATTTATATTACACATATTTATTTATTTTCGTGATATTAAATAATAAAATTTAAATATTTTAATTAATATTTAATAAAATTATTTGAAATTTAAAATTTAAAATAAATATATTTAAATTTTTTATAATATATTATATTTTTTTTATTATATAAATATTTAAATTTTATTTAACAATCAAATAATAAATTAATTACTATTTTCAATCGATTTAATTACTATTTTCTATAATCGATTTATTAAAATCTCGTATCGTTTTATTATTCGTATAATTAATTATTAAAATAATACAATTATACAAATTTTACGTTGATTAATTTACTATAAAAATATTAAAAATAAACGAGTAAATCAAATTATTATTATTTAAAAAATTATTTCTTTTTTATTTTCGTTTAATATTTTGAGATAAAAAAAAACAAAAAACGATTTTTTATTATTATTATTTTTTCGTAATTTAAAATAATAATTATTTTATTTTTTTATTTATTTTTTTTATTTTATTTTTTTCAAATTTTTTATATTTAATTATTATTATTTTTCGTTTTATTTTTTATTTTTTATTTTTTTTTCTATTTATTATTATTATTTAAATAATAATTTATTTTTTTATATTTTTAGTTTTATTTTTTTATTTTTAATCGTTATTATTATTATTTTTTTTAATTAATTTAATCGATATACGTCGTTATTAATAATTAATATTAAATCTTTTTTTTTTTAATAACAATAAATCAAATATTGAAAATCATTTTAATATAAAAAATAAACAAAAAAAAATCGATATTAAAATTGAATTAACGAATATTAATATTAATATTAATAAAAACAATAAAATAAATTTATTAAATTTAAAATAATTTACTATAATAAATATTAATATTAATATTAATAAAAATAATAAAATAAATTTATTAAATTTAAAATAATTTACTAAAAAAAAGAATATTTATTTATTAAAATATTATTTCAATTAAAAAAATAATTTTAATAAATTTCAAAATAAAAATAAAAATTATAATAATAAAATTTTTTTTTTTTAAATATAATTAAAAGAAATTTTTATTGATAAATATATATATATTTTTTTTATTTATTATTTTTTATTATCGAATTTATTAATTTAATTTTTTTTATAAATATTATAAATATATATAAAAAAATTTTATTCGAATAATATAAATCGTTTTTTATTGTATTTTTAAATTTTTTTTTAAATAAATATTAAATTAATATTAAAAAAAGAATAAAATTTTTTTTATTAATATTTAATTAATTAATATATTTAAAATATATTAAAAAAATTTTTAATTCGTATACGAATAAATAATTAAAAAAAAAAATAGAAAAAAAAAAAAATAGTTATATATATTAAATAAATAATATTTTTTGTTTATTTGTTTAATTTAATTCGAATTATTATCAATAAAAACTAATAAAATATTTATTATAAATTTTTAAAAAATTAATAAAAAAATATTATTTATCGACGAAAAAATACAATAATATTACAATATATATTGAAAATTTTATAAACGTTTTATAAATTAATTTAATTACAATAAAATAAAAATATATATATAATTAATAATAAATTTAATTTAATTTTTTTTATTAATTAATTATTTTTTTTATAAATCGATTTTTAATACTTTTAAAATTTCGTTATAATAATATCGCAATAAATTTATTTTAAAATTTTAATAATAAATTTCATCGAATTTTAATCGAATTTATATATAAATTTACGAAAAAATATTTTAATATAAAAAATATATAAATTTAATTTTAAACTTTTTTTCGTTTTTTCGTTTTTTATTATTTTTATTTAATATTTTTTATTTTTTTTTATTTTAATCAAAACATACAATTTATATAGAAATTAAAAATACGTTTATATTTTTCGAAATTATTTTTAATTCGTTTTTAATTTTTAATTCGTATATTATTTTTTTAAATTTTATTTTTATTAATAATACGTTTTTAATTTCGAGTTTTATATTAATAGCGAAAATTAATAAATTAAATATTAAATTTAATTATAAATAATTATTTTTATATTTAAAATCGAAAATAATTAATATTTTTATTTTTCGCAAATTTATTAAAACGTCGTATAATTAAAAAATTTCGTTCGATTAATTATTATCGTATACGATTCTCTTAAAATAAATAAAGCGATTCGATATATTTATTAAATTCTTACAAATTATATGTTTGTATTTTTTTTAATACAATACTAATAACGCTTTCAATTAAAACGATATATATTATACGATTTTTTTCTCGTAAATTTATTTTTACTCGTAATACAATATATTAATTATAAATTAATAAATAACGTAAACAATACACTTTAAAATATAATAATATAATATACTAAAATTAATATTTTTATTAAATACTATTTTCAACGAACAATTATTACTAATACGCGAATTATTATTTTCAATTACAAATTTTAATACGATTTAATATAAATAATTTATCAAATAATTTATTAAATCGATTTTAATCAATCACAAAAATTTATACTTAAAAAATTTTTATTTATTAATAAAAATCTCGTCGTTCGTCGTTTTATTATAAAACGAAAAAAATAAAAATACTATTTTTAAAATATAATAATATAATAATTCAAATATCGAATTATTAATCGCGCGATTTTCAATATTAAATAACAATTAAAAATTACATTTTTTAAATATATTTAAAAATATTAAAATTTAAAATATTTAATCAATAAAATCAAATAATAATTTTTCGAATTTAAATTTAATTAAAACGTAAAAATTATTTTAAATTAAAACAATAAAATATTTTTACTTTAAAAACATTTAATCAAAACAATAATAATACTTTTAAAAACAATTATCAAAAAAAAATTCTATTATTATAATACGATTATCAATATAATCATTATTTATTATTATTTCCAAAAAAAAAAAATCGCTATTTAATTACACAAAAAATCGTCAATACAACAAACGAATTCGATATCATCGAAAAAAACTAATTCGCAATTAACAATCGTCAAAATCGAAAAACAAATATTAAATAATATTATATTATTAGTATTTATCGAAAAAAAAATTTTTATTTATTTTTTTTATTTAAAAAAATAAAATTTATTATTCAAAAAATACACTTACAAATTTATTAATTCGAAAAATTTAACAAAATATTTCAAACGAAAATATTTAATTTATATTAAAAAAAAAATCGATTTTAATATAAAATTTATCAAATAAAATTACAATACAAATAATATTTTTAAAATTACACAAAAACTATTTACAAAATCGTTTTTTAATATTTTAATAATATATTAAAAATATATAATTATAAAATTTATATTTATTTTATTTTATTTTTATTTTTTTACTTTTTCTCGATTATATATTATTTTTATAATATATTTTTTAAAATAAAATCAAATTAAATAAAACTTTAATAATTATATAAAAATAAAAAATTATTTTTAAAAAAAAATTAATTTATAAACTATTAATATAATTTTATAAACTTTTTTTTATTCGTAATAAATTTAAAATTTATTAAAATTAATTCAAAATTATAAAAAACGTTATATATTAATATTTATCGAATTTTAATATTATTATTATATATTTTTAATTTAATTTAATAATTATTATATTTTAAATTAATAAAATTATTATAAATAAAATATATTACGATAAAAAAAATCGATTAAAATAAAATAATATAATTATTATTTTTTATATTAATTTTATATTTAAAATTTATTATAATTTTAATTTTTTTTTAATTTATTTTTAAAAATTTAAAAATTTTCAAAATTTATAAAAATTCTAAAAAATTTGTTTTTAAAATTATAAAAATTTTTAAAAACGATAATTTTAAAATATATTGTAATCTCAAAATTTTTATCGATTTTAAAAATTAATAAATATTATATATATAATTAAAATTTAATCGTATTTTGAATTTATATAATAAATTTATTCAAATTATATTATTATATAAACAAATTTTTATTACGATTTTTTTATATTAATTATTTGTTTGTATTAATTATTTTTTTATAATATTAATTTTATAGTATTAATATTTTATTTATATTTATAATTTTATAGTATTAATAATTTTTTAATATTAATTGTTTTTTTGTACTAATTATATATTTGTACTAATTATTTTTTAATACAAATAGTTTTATAATATTTATTTTTGCGTATCGAAAAACTTTATATATTGAAAAAAATAATAAATATTTTAATTTTAAATATTATAAAATTAATATATATTATAATATTTTTTATTATTTTTTATAAATTATATTTTATAATTATTTTTAAATACTTTAAATATTTTCGATTAAAAATTTTATATTCTCGTCGTCGTTTTTACGTTTAATTTATTAAAAAAAAAATTTATAATATAATAAACTTTTTTTATTATAATTGTATTATTAAATTTATATTATTTTTAAAATTTATAAAAAGTTTTAATCGAATTTTTAAATTTTTTTATTATACGAAAAATTATTAATATTCTTATAACGATTATAATATATAAATTTATACAAGATCGTTACACGAATCGATACCTCGAATCGAAGCGAGTGACGAATAATCCCGTACGTACTACTATATTTACGCGATAAATTCACTTATATAATTACTACCTCGATAAATAAAAAACACCAAAGCAACAAAACTTTGGAAAACTGTTGCCTAAATATTTAGTTCTTAGTAACGTATCCAACCTCCCTTTATCGTTACCCTTGCGCGCCTAGGGATTCCCAACATACCATTACGCTTCACGTTAACATCGACAGTCGAATATGTATCCGACATCAATGGATTCATCTACCGAGGCTCCCCTGCCTCTGTCTGTGGCTCATGTGCCTCTAGTGCAGCACTTTTACGCTGTCGGCCACTTTCCCCCTTGCCCTTGATGACCTCCTTCGCAGCACGGGCTGTTCTTGCCACCTCGATGTCAAAGCTCATCATCACCTTCGCCTTTCCGAGTACGACTGACCTAAGATCTTAGTGGAGCGGCGAACCTTAGCGTCGTTGTTCATTTCGGTCAGTAGCTGGTTCTGGTCATGGTCGACTCGTGAGCTAAACTCGTATCCCAAATGTAAAAATGAGATTGATATTGGGCTAGTCTTTTTAAGGAAAAATTGACATTGCTATTTGTCACCTGCATATTCTGCGGCATCACATGTAGCCCTTCCAGACATCTCTCTTTGGGATTCAGCGTATTCGAATATCTTCCAAAGGCGGCATGTTCCCAGATTGGAGAAGCGCGTCATTAGCGATGCCTGGTATGTGAGCTGGGCCGATGAGCGAGTGAGTTCCATCGCCCAGCGGTCTCAGGATAACAGGTAGCCCAAGTCGAGCAAGAACTACGACTTGGTCGCCAACTTGAACTGCTGGCAAACCTCCGGGGCTATTATCTCCCATGGGCCCGATCCCCATGGCAGACCTCGAGCCGAAAAAGATATTCCGGCCATAGCGAAGAGTCGAGACTCCATTCTCCTTGTAGAGATGGAAGTGTTGAAGGAGACCCATGGCTAGTCCCCCCACTCCACCCTCAAAATAGTTGAGAAAGAGCCTCAGATCCTGATGTGAGTAGCTGGACGAAATCGAGTCTGAGATTGACAAGAACAGCCGTGTGACTAGTTGATGTTCTTCCCCCGACAGCCTTAGCCGCTTGTTTTCCTCGATGACTTCCTTTGTGACGCCGAACCCTTCCAGAACCCATTTAGAAAACAGGATAAAGAAGCTTAGCTGTCGTCTAGACTTGTCATCTGCTGACTGCGAAGGACTACTGGGCGGGCTAATTAATGACCAAATGGTCTGAAGAAGAACTTTGGTTCCGTCTCCTAGCCTCGGTTGTTGGAGCTTCAGTTCATGGTACATTCTCAGTATTTCGGATTGAAAATTTGCCGCACATAAGTTTTGCGATACTGTTCTGACTTGGTCGAGGACAAATCCTCCCGTGACCAAAATTGCTTGAGGAAGAGATGCCCCAAGTAGCTCATCAAGTGGGACAGGAACGTGCCCTTCTACAAACTTGAATACATCGTGCCGACAGATAACACGATCCCCGAACTGGAAAGTAATTGGGTAGTTCATCTCGGCTGTAACAGGATCCAAGGGGCATGGGAAGCGATCCTGTGGTTCAAAGTCCGAGAAACCAACCCAAGAGGGAAGCTGTGGTCTTTCATAAGCGACATCAATCCAGATGAAATGGTTGAGGAGTTGTGACTCAAGCACCATGACGCAAGCTGCCTTTTCAAATATCTCTTCCGCTTCCACGTTGTAGTTCGCCGGGAGAAGTAGCTCACTTGTATGCTCGTTGACCATGCCGAGTAACGCGAACACGCGGTCATGACGTTTGAATACCTGTCTCTGCTGTAGTTCTGTGTATCCCAGAGATGCCATTAGAGGAAATCCGACAAATGAGCGAATTCTGATCTTGGTTGGACTGTCACTGATACCCTGTCAGTACGCTCCTAGAGCAAGGCATGTGATTTTCAACCTACCTGTTTGCTGCTAGTGCAAACATAGGGCCAGAACTCTCCTCATGTCGTCTAGCATCTTCTTCAAAAGGGAATTCCGCTATTGCTGCGTCTTCAGGAATCGCTCGATGCAAGACGATCTGCATAGACCTCAAGTTCCCTACCGTGTTGATCACCGATTTATCTACGTCGATGGATTCGCGAAGAGATTTGCAGGAATTCAACAACCGCGCTGCACGGTGAAAGTCTAGCCACGAGCACGAGAAGTCTCCGCATAAGACTTGCGCGGTTGCTTCGTTCGCTAGAGCGACCTCCTGCATTATCCAAAGCCGTGTAAAATATGGTCGTAATGCCAATACGTCGATGACATCGGACCAAGCTTTTTTCAAGAGGAGCTGCTGCAGCTGAAACCCGTTGTCGAGTACCCTGTCACCAACCACATCAAACTCTAGGTCCTGAAATTCTTCAAACTGTCCAGCTGTCCGGCTCAGTAGAGAAATCGTCTCGAACACTTCTCTCGAGAGTCTTGTTTCCTCTCCAATCCACATGAGGACCGCTGCTGAATCCCGGTATATTTTGCTCATTAGCGGCAATTGTTCGGCTTTGTCTTTGTTGTCGTCTTGGTCTATACAGATAGCATCGATCCAGAGAAACTTCGTTTTAGCAGGCGGGGTGGCTGCTACACGACGCCGAAGGTGGTGGAGAACCGTGATGAGGTTGGAGGTTCCTTTGACCACCTGGCCATCGCAGATGATATCATGACGTCTATCGGGGTCGCCCCATTCGTAAGAAAGTGCTTCGCACTTGGCGAGGGAACGAAGAGGTTGATGTGATAGCTTGATGTGGATCTGGTCGTTGTCTTGTCCTGGAAGGATTTCGAGCATTCTCAAACTATCAGGTTTCTCCACCGGCTTGTAAACATATCTAGGTAGATTAGAGGCTGAAGTAGTCATGGTGACTGCAGGCTGTACTGGCCGTGTATCGACAACACTCGGGTTTGGTGAAGCACTTTGTCTAGAAAGAGTTTCTAGACTGCTAATCGTCATTGAGGCATCGGCACATTTATGAAATCAAAATGAGGTTCGTTTGCAAGCCACTGTGAGACTACGCGCTGGTGGCTGAAACGGGCTGATCTTGCGGCATTTATATAGCATCTCAGCTCAGAGCTAGGGTATCCACACGGAAAGTGATTCTAAGAGGCACCAGCGCACGTCTTCCCTTATTTCTCTTTGCATTTTCGTCAATATCATCAAATCGTACCAATTCCTGGACCCTCAACTGACGATATCAAACTTCTCCACACTCCGGGTCTCTGTTCCTGGCGTCACCCCATGTGGGGCACCCGGGGCATCCGCACATGATGGTACCTGAATATTCAGCTCCCTCCCTGTAATGCTACACTATGTATGCATTATGGGCGTCCCAAGATGCTGGAACCATGCCAACCAATTTTGGCCTTTCTGCCTAAGGCTCCAAATCCCAGAAAATTACGGTGTAAGTATTACCGGGGCGTGCGCTAAAACCTCAATCGCTTCGATCCGAGGTACCGACTCGCGTGGCGATCTTGTATGAATCTGCACGCCGCAGCCGCCACAAGGCTATTGACGATTCCCCGTATAGTGGGGAGGGACTAAGAATATAGCTAAGGCTTTTTTATAAGTTCTAGGGATAGTGGAAGCTTAGTGGTACGTCTGTGGTAGAGGGAGTCTAGTACGATATAAAAGGAGACTCTTTACAAATCAAACATAGAGCGACGATGTGAATGTAAATTTTTCGGTCGAAGGTATTTAGAATTTTCGGGAGTGGTTATAGAATGTAATCTATAAAAGAGAATAAGAGATATTGCGTTGTGCATAAAACTTTATGATGCTTGAAGTCAATGTACCGGTTGCATTTTCCGTCACGTAGGGTTTTCCGTCACGTAGGGTTTTCCGTTACGCAGGGATGGACGTTAACTACTTATTCCCGGAATTCGGGCCTATAATTTAGAGCTTCCATTAAGTTTAAATCTAATTCTAAAGTTTGAAGACATAGAGTACAAGGAAACCTGCCTGCCGGATTGATCCGGAAAAGTGGGTGGTACACAGATTGCCGCGTCCTAATAAGCGAGGAAGAATTTATCGCCCCACCTAATATTTCACTCGCTGCCACGTAAATCGTAAAGAAATTACGCAGTTTGAAAAAGATCACGTGATAATATGGCGCACCGGGGCATGCTTCTGGAAGTCTCCACAGCCACGCCTCTCCCAGTCCTTTCAATTCCCATCCTCCTCACTTTGTCCCTATTTCCATGTAAGGTACGGAGGTAATGCTTCATGAGCGGCCGCGCTAGTAAAGCCATTGCAGAGGCCTCCCTGCCGGGAGAGCCTCGAACATACGATGCCAGATTGAAACGTAGTAGGGTCCCTCTAACTACCCTTTATTATCGCGATCATGCAGTTGTAAAATCGAAACAATAGAAGCCGAGTTGAGTGCCGCAAGATTTTTTAATTAACTTATATACTTTTAGCGGAGTTGATTCTTGTCCATTCCATACCTCATACTCAACTATACGAGTACAACGAAAGGTGACTATCTTAAAGTAATGCCCAAAAACAAAACTCTCATCAGAAGATTGTCAGCGGTTCTTTCTTAAGCTCAAATTGTTTTCTGCAGGTATCAACTGCCTTTATCACCTTATTCCATTCGTCTATTGTCTCATAAGCCAATTTGAGGCAATTCTTACAGGTGCGAAAATATCCGAGTCTCACAAAGGCGCTAGAATCTACCTTTGATATTCCAAGCAGTAATCCATGTAGCTGGTCGTCAGCTTCCCCTATAATGATACAAGTAACAGTGGCCTCGAACGATTCCTGGAAGTCATGCGGGGCCCTTCGCACGCTATACCTGGGCTCGGCCTAATTTGTGGGTGGGATTTCCCAAGATTCGAGAACTGTATCGGGGATGACCCACAACTCTTGCGCGTCGATTATGACTGATGAGAGAGCATAGGTGCGCTCTCCGTCCTTTGTGACTAAGCATGTCAATTTTAATTCCGCCCTTGGAACGGTCATAGTAATTGAGCTACCATTGCTGACACTTCCGTACACATTTTTGCCGGACTTCGGGACGACCGTATCTTGAAACGAAGTAATCAAAGGCTTGAATGAAGTAGAGTCGGCTCCAAAGGCCATCCCATCTCCTTGGACAGATGCCCACGACCAAGAGGGTGCAACATATTCTCCAGACACAAACCCTTCGGTTCTTAGCGTCCTCCAGCACAGTTCACGAGTCCAGCACAGGTCAGGAGCCAAGCTAGGCTTCCAAAGCCCTGCTAGATACCGCGGCTTGGGTTCTGGAAGCTTTCTGGCAAAACTGTCAGCCAATCCGCTGAGCGCTGGCAGCCTATCACACTCTCTCGTGAGTCTTAATGGGAAGTAGTCGCGAACAAGATCGCGCCAACGCTTCCACGGCTGTAAGTCGCGCGTATAAGACTCAAGGGTCTTATTCCATTGTCTAATTCTCTTGAATAGGTCCTTGGTTCCTTTAAAGATGGTTGTCGAACCCACAATCTTCTCGGCCCTGAGCCCATGTCTGCATTCATACAGAACTCCAAGCTCCTCTAACCCCGTGAAATGGATCACCCGCGCCGATAGCGTATTCTCCTGGAACACCCACGCTCGTGATGCGACCGGCTTTGTGGTCGACATCGGGGCTTGCGTCTTTCGAGATGAACGAAAGCCGGGCGCCACTGACCACGCTGCTTTATCCGCATCAAGCCGCTGTATACGGACTTCAACTTTCTTTCCATTCTTGTCTGCGTCTAGGAATGTGATAGGGACAGGTTTATGCTTAGATACCTGCTTCCCTAGAAAATGCTCCGAGCTCTCCGCCGAGCATGTTCCGGAAATGGTAATATATGCGTTACTATAATAGTCGCATATACGCCCGGATTTACTCGTCTAGTCCTTATCGTCGCCTTGGATAATGCACAGAAAGTCAATCCAGAGATGTTTGAAGTCTAGCGCGCGATACACCGTTACGGCGTCTTGGAATGTGGCCGGCAGTTTTGCATAATCAATGTTCTCCATCCTCTCTTGCAGATTGCCACGACTGGTTACAAAGGAAGGCGGACCGCCCTCCTTCGGCTCTCCCTAACAGTAGCTGAGTGCCGCGTAGTTGACTACTTGGGGTGCATTCACCGTCTCGATCAGCCGTACCGCTTTCTCCCTAATCTCAAGCAACCTTGTTGGGAGCGTTGGCGGAGGTGCCGGCGTAGGACATTCGACGTGCCTCGTACACTCTCGAATAGCATCTCTAACGAATTCGATGCTCTCCTCAACCCCCGTCTCTACCCGGGTTGCTAGGCTAGGCCACGCCTCTATTCTACCTTCCTCTGGGTTATACACCACAAACGTGCGCGATGTTTCTATTACTGGGACTGATTCCATTTGATGAGGTGCCGCAGGCTTATCGTACGACAACATAGGGAAGAACTCCAGCGTCATATGCCCCGTTCCTCCATTTTTCGGCCCGCGGATATGAACATAAGACTTTCCAATGTTATAGACATCTCTCCAATCTTTGTTTTCCTCGTGATTCCAGACTTCGAGGATGAGCTTGCAGAATTTGCAGCCTTTTCCTGCAGCTGTAACTAGATTGGCTTGGTTTCCTGTTCTGACCTGTGGAAGGTTTGGATGCTCTAGCTCGCTACAGTCGTTGCACAAGCCACAAGGCATGTTTGTGGGAGATTCTTCTTGAAGTTTATCAGGCCTTATCTGCGTCTTGTGGTGTAGTCGATGTAGGATTGGAAAGTCCGGCGATCTAGCTTGAGGGCATACAAGTCGGCCTAGCCGCAACTTAGCAGGGCGCTTAAGGGTCTCTAGCATGCGGGATTTTAGCAAATGCGAGAGGATAGGTTCGATGCTGGCTTGAATGCGAATTTGGATATAGGCTTTGTTACGTTCAAAGTTTTGTTTGTGATTTTCGTGTTTGTACGAACTACGCTAAGTTTGAAATCATTTATTATTAAACTGGATATGGCACATTACGCACTACAGTATTTTTAGCCACTGTTGACCTTTATACCTAAGACTTTATAAAAACAATTATAGCGTAAATTTTATAAAAACGTGCGAGATCGTTTTATTTTAATTAAAAATCGTTAATTGTTTTAACGCGTAATATTAATTCGCGTAGTAATTTGATATAAATTTGTACATTGTAATAATTATAAAATTAAAAACGATTTTTTGTAAAATAATAAAATTTTAAAATTCAAATATTATTTTTTAATATATAATAAAAAAAATAAAAATTTAATAATAAAACTATAATAAAAAAATTATATTATATTATAAAAAAATACTTTTTTGTAAATTAAATATAAAAACAATAATATATATTTGATTATTTAATAAAAAAAATTAAAAATATTTAAAATTAATTATAAAATATAATTTATAAAATATTATAAAAAATTTTAAAATATATATAAATTTTAAAATTTATAAAATTAAAATACTTATTATTTTTTCCAATATATTATAACGAATTTAATTTATTTATTCTCGTATCAATTATTTTTACTCGTAGTATTCACGTATAAAAATTAGAATTTACATTGATTACGATCTAATCGTAGCGAGTAATAAAAAGTTACATAATCTAAGAACATTTTTCGATCATATAATATAAATTGATTATTGAATTATTAATTAATACAAAAATCCAAATTAATTATTTATTTATTTTAAAACTAAATTTATACTTTTATTTTTTTACATATTTTTTAATAATTTAATTTAAATTCAAATTTCGACGTTTTTTTCGATTTGACTTTTTATAATACAAAAAAAAAAAAAAAAAAAAAAAAAAAAAAAAAATTTTAAAAAAAAAAAAAAAAAAAAAAAAAAAAAAAAAAAAAAAAATAAAGATTATTACAAAGTTCAAATTATAATTACAAATTTGAAACAAATTAAATTTGAAATTATTCTTTTTACAAGTAATTCGCAAGACTCGTAAAAAATCGTAATTATATAATCTTCAAAATATATCCGTAATACACGCAAAATTTTTATTAGATTTCAAATCACATATAATTGTTTATTAAACAATTACAATATATTATTTATATAAAAACATTTAAACAATCAATTTCTATAATTAAACATATTATTATCACTTTTTTTTTCCAATTTTCAATTGTTTTCCAATACACAAAAATAAATATTATTTTACTATTATTAATATATTTTTTCAATTTCTATATATTTACCAATTTTATTTTATTTAATTCAACGTCTATCGATATATAGTTTTAATCGCGTCGTACTTATTTTAACTCTTTAAAAAAAATGCGAAATTATTTATACTTATAAAAATCTAAAAATACTCTTTATCGAAAACTTTCTCTATAAATCGTAACGTCTTCCAATAAAGCGATTCGACCTCGTTATACTTATTCTAGTACTCAAAAAAAAAATACGAAATTATTTATATTTGTAAAAATCTAAAAATACTTTTTGTCGAAAACTTTTTTTTTAAATCGCAACGTTTTTCAATCGAGTAACTCAACCGCGTCGTATTTACTCTAACGCTCTAAAACTTCTACGAGATTATTCATACTTGTAAAAATCTAAAAATACTCCTTACTAAAAACCTTCTCTATGTACCGTAGCGTCTCCTAGTAAAGCGACTCGACCGCGTCGTACTTGTTCTAACTATTTAAAAAAAAAGCGAAATTGTTCATACTCGCAAAAATATTAAAATACTCCTTACCAAAAACCTTCTCTATAAACCGTAGCGTCTCCCGATAAAGCGACTCGATCGCGTCGTACTTGCCCTGACTCTTTAAAAATAGTGCGAGATTGTTTATACTTGTAAAAGTATCAAAGTACTCTTTGCCGAGAACTTTCTCTCTGAGTCGTAGCGTCTCCCGATAAAGCGACTCGGCCGCGTCGTACTTACTTTGACTCTTTAAGAGAAGGGCAAGACTGTTCATACTTATAAGAGTATCAGGATACTCCTTGCCGAGGACCTTCTCTCTGAGCCGCAGCGTCTCCCGGCAGAGCGGCTCGGCCGCATCGTACTTGCCTCTAAACTCATAAACAAAGTCTACCATTGTCATACTATCCAGCGTATCACTGTGCTCTTGACCGAGAATCCTCTTTCTAACTTTCATTGCTTGAACCGACGTCTTCTCCGCCTCTACCCCTTTCCCCATTCTCTATGCGTACTATGCTGCCTTGTATAATATTAAAGCCCAGTCCCTTAATGAGTCTTAGTCCTCCGGCTGCTGTGCTGCTACTGATTGCGCGTGCGGGAAAAGCGCTTGACACGTTACCCAATTCGTGTACTCTCCGGTTGGAAGCTCTACATCAAGATTTCTAATAAACTGCTGTTTCCATCTCTCTTGCTGCTCGTGAGCTTTAAGCCATTCTCGCGTGGCTAACTGCACCAGTCCATGCATTTCGAAGGTTGCGCCGTCTATATTAATAGAGATAAAGAAGTAACTTCGTAGAATTAAGATATCGTCTTCAAACCTATCACTTACACTAGACTTTGATGTATCATCTTCATTGTCGTCACCATAATCAGCGCTTTGCATCTAGTCTTGCTCCGAGTCTTTCCGCTCGCTTCGACTTCGAAGTAGAGTCTCGGGAATTCCTTGCCGATCAAAAAAGCTCATAAGTAACAATAAATCAACAGCTGATAGTCTGATTTCACGAATATGATCGAATGAGATCTGCCATGTAATAATGATAGAATTCTCCGTCTCTTGATCTCGACGGAATTGTTCGCCTTCGTAATTAAAGAGACTCGTTCTCTTGCGATTACTTTTTCGAAAGTCTTAGAGGTAGTATTGGACAGAATAGCGCGGCACTCTTTGGAAGATATATGCAATAGCTTGAACGATGGCAAGCGGTATAAACTCGAGTGCCGCGGCGAGCTCGGCAATATCGCCGCCGTCGCACCCTTTTAACTTCTTTCCAAAAAGTGCTAACCCATTTTCTTTACTCATTGGTTCGATTGCAATAATATCGCGCTATTCAACCAATTTGATAGCCACATGTTTGCTCCGTATTGTTATTAGAATCGATTTATTCGAGTACTGCGGCAAGTATAATACGAGCGGTCGCAAGTTTCCACTGCCTATGCCGTCCATTGGCGCATCCTGACCGGTAGTTTGAGCTTTGAGGAGAAAGTTAGCATTATCCATATTGTCAAGTATAAGAATCCACTGTCTATTCACGTTGCGCAGCCAGTCGTGTACAAACTGGAATATATTGGCCTATGGATTCTGCCGCCTAGAGATCTTAACGCAATTTGCAATATCTCGAATGCCCTACTCGAACCGGGCCGCGTTGCTTGCGTGGACCCAAAAAACCCACGTCTCCGGCGACGAGTCTCGGATTCGGTACGCATATTCGATGGCGAGTTGTGACTTGCTTCGCAACGGTTAGCGGTGTACATTTACGCCAAGGTTTATGCTTACTCGACGCCGCCCAGGCCAACAAGCGCGGTTCAAGATCCTGAGGCGGCGCATTTCTGGTGGATCTGATGAAGTATTGTCTTTCGCTCGACGAAGTCTGTGTCGCGACTAAAGGGTATAACGACCGACGGGTTCGGTGGGGTCTCTGGTCGCTCTAGGGAGAGCCCGTCATTAGCGCGGGTCAGCTTGGACTTTGCAACTTACCGGGAAAGGCGTAGTGATAGAACTCAGTATTAACCGGACCGTTGATTATTGCGGCTTGCAAGTCGGAGTTGGCGGGGCCAAAAGATATGGCGGATGCCATCGCAGCAGAGTGGTTTGCGACGAGGTGTTGATAGCAGTTGAGTGTGTTAATGTCGTTCGCTATTCTTCAGTCGCAATAACTGAGGGACTTCCAATCAGATTGCACGGCGCCTCCAAAGCTTTAGCTCCTGGTTTGGGTCTTCGTTTCCCGCCCGCTTTCTGTCATCAACAAATAAAAAATGATCGATCCTCTCAGTATTACAGCTAGTGTCGTGGGTATTGTTGTGCCGATTTTGCATGGCACACGACTACTTCTAGAAGATCTGCAGCAGCTCAAAGATGCACCAAAAGCCGTCAAGCGCCTGGTAGAAGATGTGCACTCTGTCGACACGGCACTCGAATTGCTCAAAAGTATAGAGAAGAAAGAATGGAGCTTACTTGGCGCAGACGTAGCTAAGCAATCGAAGACGACGATTAGCAGTAGCACGCAAGTATGCAACCTTTTCAGGGCTGATCTCCAGAAGTGGACTAGACACTCAGAAGATGGAAAGCTAGCATGGCTGGACCGAGCAAATGTGGGATTCTTCAAGAAAGACCAAATTAAAGCCATGTCGAAGCAGCTTCAAAACTGTAAGCTGACCATTAACCTCATCGTCGGCGTTGCAACTTTGTTGGTAGCTCCAGTCCGCCTATGCTAGAGGATGGACTAACCTTCCTACAGGTACAGCTCTGTCCGTAATAGCCATATCACGGAGAAGATAAAGAATACAATAGCTACAAAGCAGGACGAGGTCAAAGGTGCTATTACTACGGCGGATAAGCAGCTGATAGTGTTAGAGAACAAAGTGGAAGAGATGAACCTCAGCGACGATGATAAGGAAGTGGCTACACCGGTAGAAGGCAAAACTGAGGCATTGCAACAACTTGAAAAAGAACTCAAAGGGGTGAAAGCGTCTCAGAAGCTGCTAAGTGAACTGCTATCAAAGTCGCAGGAAGATGCTGTTGCGAAAGCCGCGGGGGATCAGAGCGGTTCGACGGTGACATTCGGTGCTCAGAACTCGGGCTTTCAAGCTGGGATCATCAACGGCGGAGTTAGTGGAACAAGTTTTGGAGGAAAATGAGCATATAACATCATTGTAACGGCCGATTAATACATTCTTAATTGAATAGTGACATCCTTTGAACTTCCCAAGGCCAAAGACTCGAGGGGTCCCATGCGCACTTCGTTGCCAGATGCGCACGGGCCACTGCTCGTGCAAGTTGTCCTTTCGACAACAGCACGTCAGTGAAGATGTTCATGCTCACAGCAATCGCTCCCTAGAATAGCGCCGAATCTCGCAGATTCGCAGCATGTGCAGATTTGCGATATGACCTTGAGTAGTCCTCCTGCTAAAGTATCTAACGTTGTAGGTTGCAGTGAGTGTTCTGTGTTTGCGATATAGTAAAACCTTCGTCATTTTGGCTCCACTGTACGAAACTCACGTGAAGTGTGGCGTTATTCTAGAAGTTTCCATGAGCGGCCACGTACGTGCCCGCTTCTGCATCTGCCACTCAGTCGTGCCAATCCCCATCCCCATCTCCATGTAAGGTACGGAGGTACGTGGGTGCTCGCCTGCGGCTCACACGAAGCCTTCGAAATTGATTAGAGTAGTGGAAGTAAGGTGGATGAAATCGACAAAGTTTCAGGCGCGGCGCACGGGCAGCAGCAAACCCCCAGGCGAGCACGTGACGCGAACTATCAGAAACAGCAGGGTAGGATTTAGTAGACAGTGAACCGTGAAAAAGAAGGATTATAGGAGGAAACAGCCTGCATATAATTACATGTTAAGAGAAGACGTAGGGTCTGCTATAATATGCGTCTCCGTTTAGTAACTGGGCTGCTATTCAGGCTTGAGGAAGTAGAAGAACCAGCTTGCAACCTCCACAACTTCAACAGACGGAACGTGGGTCCGGATACAGTCTTCCCAGACTTGTTTGTGAAGACGTAGCTACCAAACCAAGCTTGAACGGCGACCTTATCACCCGCGGTGAAACGAGAGGCATCTATGTCGTCGCCGTCTTGGTCGTCGTCCGTGGTCGTTCCGTCGAAGGTAGAGGGAAAGGGGTCCCCGGGAGTGAAAGAAGGTGAGGTAATGTCCGACTCGGCCACCTTAAGACGCAAGGGATTCGTAACAGTGAGGTTCCTATCCCGCTGACGTATCAGGACCTTCAAGACCTCAAGAGACCTCTCATCCACTTGTAATTGTAAGGAAAACTCAGGCTTGTCCGGGTTGAAATTGTTTACGGCACTCTTGAGTGTAGTAAACTGACCGAGCTGGCCTAGGAGGATAATACCCAAGGGAGCAGGTTCTTCATCATCGTATATGTCGTCTGGTTCATTATGAGCCAGCCACTTTGTTCCCGCTCCACTGAAAGCCTCCCACGAAAGCTTCGGATCGAGACGCTCGAGGTTCCCAACATATACCCACTGGCCCCGAAAGTACGGAAGGTTTGGGACGCCGTCAAAGTTCAAGGCTGGAGGAGGAGTCGCTGGTCTCTTACTCGGAGATGCATATGATGAGGGAGTGAAGGCCGTTTGAGGCGTATGTGGATCGATAGAATTGGATTGATATGGGCTAGCGTAGTTACTGTCCGAGCGAGCGGTTATAGGACTGCGTGGAATCTAAACAGTTAATATATAGAAAGAGCTAGGCAAGAGGGAAACTTGCAGAGAATTGGTCAGTAATATGAACTGTATCGTCCTCATTACCGGCCTCCTCCCAACCCGGTGAACCGTCCGATGTAACCGTAGTCCTTCCGCCAGGCGGCTTACGATTACGAGCCATTGCAGCGGTGTAGCTGTGATGAAGTGAAAGAATCAAAGTAGTGGAAAGATGCAAAATACTTTCTAAAAGAAACAGTGATTGAGAAAGAAAGAGGCATATGGGGAGTAAAAGCCGACGTTCTAGAGATAGAGACAATGAAAAAGCAACACATGAAACAGTGGGCAATGATACTGAGGTAGGTGGTCCTAGCTCTAAGTGTATCAGTACGCTCGCAACAAATGCCTAGAAGGTAAAGAAAAGCAATATATTACATATCTGGCAAGACAAACCTAACTACGAGGCAGATATGATACATGGAATGAAGTGAAGAGTAGTACTCAGGGTTAAGAGAGCTATCCCATTGGATCATAGGGCTCCGAACTCTCCCACAGACCGATTGTCTGTTGTTCTAGAGTCTCAAGCCGGGACAGCTCAATCCGGAGATCCGGGTGAGGGGTAAACGAAACGTCCTCAAGCGTGATCGGTTCTCGTAACCAAACCCCTGACAACGATTTGACCCTGCCAAGCTGGACGTTGATCGAGGTCCATTTGCCATGCTGATCAACGCCGCGCTGCTTACCAAAGACGAGATCGAGAATAAGCCTGTCGAACGTACTACCCTGGCTCTTGTAATCAGTGAAGGCGAATCCAAGCGTTAGTGGAACCTGATGTCGGTAAAAGGACAGTCCTGGTAGGTTTGGGATCTGACCGCTCATATGTACCGGGAAGACGGGGATAAGACCGTCGGGAATATTAGAAAAAGATAGGTTGTGGTCGTGTGCAGGTCGAACGAGGACACACATGAGAGGAGCGGTACAGAGTATAAACTGACTATCAAGTTCCATCCACGAAGCTATCGACATAGTTAGCAAATAGAGTCATCGAGAATAATATCTATCTTTATACCTTGTACACTAGCATCTAAGATAACTTCCTCGGCAGTACCTCTCATGCCATTGACCAAGCCAGCATATGTATTCGTGTTCTGTTGCAGCATAATAGGCATACTCTTCGTGAAGGCAAAGAAGCCAGGTCCCTTTAGATACCCCTCTTCACCGACCTGGTAGATCATCCGGAGCAACGTGAGAAGGTCCAAATTCGTGCCCGTAGGTGCATCGTGTTTAGCGGGGAAGAGATAGATCTTCTGAGCTTGTTTCTTGGCAAACGCTCGGAGATGATGAACGTTAGCTTCCTCGCGGATGCGATTAAGTCTAATAATGGCCCTCTCAAGTGGAGTCTCTCCATTAGCAATTCTGTTCTCAGTAGTACACGAGTTGAGAGTAGCAACGTCGTCCTCAGTCAGAGTAGCAGATCGCGCTCTCTGTAGGAGTTCTTGGAATACCAGATCTTCTGCCTGACGCATCTGCTCCGTGAGGAATACCACGTGAGTAAATCGACACCAGATAGATCTTCTTGATTGTAAGACAGCAATATCGCTGATAAGCTGGCTCCATATCGCATGACCACGGACTGGCCTAAACTGGTTGAAATCCCCTAGAAATATGACGACAAGTAGACCACCAAAAACCGTATCGAACGCTCGATTCAGATCCCAAATAGCATTACATCGATCGTTGATCTGGACCAGATTCTCGACACTAACCATACTGATCTCGTCGAGGATAAAGATCTTCTTATGAGAGAGTCTTGACCTCGTCGCTTGACGTACGGGCTGGTTTCCATTCTTGCCATATCCAAGGGCAGAGTAGTAAGTAGCGCCGTTGATGTTCGCAGCAGCCGCACCGATCGAAGCAGTGAGTAGAACATCGTCATGCTTTTGTAGTATGGAGAGACCGAACATAAAAGCCTTAATGAGGTGGGTCTTACCAACCCCGCCAATACCGCCAAGGTAGAGTAAAAACTGATCACGGACGGAAATGATCCGAATAGGGTGCAGAATCCGGAGGATTAGAGCCCTGATAATCAACCGCTGTTTCTTGTTGAGAGAGTACTGGCTAGTGACTAGAGTCAACAAATTGTCGACAGACGGATCGGCTTCAAACGAAGCCCGTAGGTATTGTAGAGACGCCATAGATTCAGTGCTATAACCAAGAACCGGAACGAGAGCAGCTTCCCGGCTGTTTGTATCCAGCTGAGAAGAGACGTTCGCATCATCATTAGCGTCGTCGAGATCTGATCTGTCTTGATCCTTAAAAGCCTTTAACTCCCTAAACCAAGTCTTGACTAGGGCGGTAGGCGCGAACTGGGCTCCAAGCAACCGAGGGTTGCGGGAAAACCGTAACGAAGATAGGCCATCGGCGGCAACACCTGGGAAAGCCAGAGCAGCCTGGAGCAGATTGCTCTCTGTTGGTCGAAGCGTAACAAAGTCCACGTCCACATTAGCCTCGTCATCCTCGTTATAGACGTCTTGGTCTATAGTCTCAAGATAGTCATCAAACTCTATGCCACGCTCCTTCCTATCCCGATCAGCAGCCTCCTTGCTCCGCCGGAGGAGCACGACGTTCTCTGATAGCTGGACCAGGTAAGGAGAGAGAGACGGGAGGACGAAGTTCCATAGCCACGTATTTCTGTACGGTGCAGCACGGAGAGATTCAAGATGGTAGCTATGGAGATTCTGAAGCTTATTCCACGGGTGGAACAGACCTAAAAGGACCTCATGTATCTCGTCTTGAGTCCTTAGTGTAGTATCGAGAGTGTCAGTATCTTGCTCTGACATAGACGTAAAACTGCCACATAGAGAGGGAGTCTTTAACGACTCTAGAGAGCTGACAGAGACCTGGATATGAGTAGTATGCAATGGGTGAGAAGAATCGAAGGGAAAAAGGAATGCTCGATTTTTAGCGCCATTGAACGTCTGCACAAAGATCTGGGCCGTATACTCGTAGAAACACAAGTGAGCAAGTCTGGCGCCCCGGTGCTCGTAGTTCTCATAAATTGACGGGCGGCGAGTACGGCCATCAAAGTTCACGTACTGATCCGCGGATTCCGCAACGTCCTCATCAGTAGACTTTTCAAGTAAGCTATTCAGAACCCTTCGAATGTTTGTTTTAACCCAATGAAAATTGATCGTCACAGACTTGTCGCTCTTTGGAATATACGCAGACGGTTGTCCAAGTAGGAAGTGAGCCACTGCCGGAGCGCCGATCTCCACGTCTCTTGTGAAGCGATTATAGGCCTTTAACGCGAACTTGGACATATCAAGCGGTTCCGGCGCCGGCAAGTCACTGTCCTCAGCGGCAGCCGCTTCAGCCGTCTCCTGGGCTTTCTTCAGCACGGCCGCAGCGAGTACAAGCTGACCGCGATCCACCTGAGCTTTGGTTGCATAGTTCGTCATGTAGTAGATGGCAGAAAGGACCTTGGGAGACGAAGGGGTGAAATTGACATCGTGGTTACACCGTATAGCAGATGCAATAACAGGGTTATACTTATTTAAGTATTGGTGATTCCTCTCCATCCGGATATAGCCCTCTTCTGTGACCATAGACTTGGGAACAAGCGATCTTGGAAACAAGAACCGACAAATCTGTAAGGGTAACTGTCTAGGAATCTCTAAACGCTGTAAAGGCTCGCCGATGTCTGTTGCTATTCCTTGGCACTGGACAATCGGAGCAGGATCTGCCCTTATACGTGGACGTCGAGTGTTCTGATATTTAGTACAAGTCTTGCCATGAGTATGCATCTGGTTCTGGGCCGCTACATTGTTCGAGTCGATGTCAAGAGCCTCTTGAAATTCAGACGGAGTCATATCGTTCGGTATAGTAAAAACAGAAGTGCCAGGAGTTTCTGATGTAAACCGTTGACCAAGAGCAAGATCCACCGTCTCCCTAATTATCGAACGGAGGTAAGAGAGTACCCGGTCCTTGAATTCAGGGTCCGAAAGAAGCCTCTGATGTAGGTTCGCAGCGCCAAAATTGCCCGCAAGCCAGGCAAATCCGTGGAGATGTAGTATCATCCGCGTTGTCGACTCGACTATTCCAAAATGAGAAGTCACCGTGCCAAAGATCCCCGCCTCCTTAGAAAGCGTCTTAAAGAAGCACGTAAAGAAGGAGATGACAACAACATGGAAGAACTGAGCGACGAGACTCGGGTTCTTAATCGTTAGTTGCAAGAGTTTCGACTTGATACCCGGCTCGTCTACTGAGATCTCTTCCCCGGCAAGTCTAACCACAAAGACATTGCCAATGTCTTTCGGGTTAAGGGTAAACCAGATAAGTGGAATCCCAAGACGGGCGATCTTGCCGAATATCAGGTTCCTAAACTTCATCTTTTCTCCAAACGACTCCGGGTTGAACGACGAGATGATTCTCATATTAGTAATCAGACTGTGGATGGCAGGGTTCGAGATCTTCTTCCCGTCGGTAAATTCTTGTGCCGCACGTTGGAGATCATCACCTGACAGCTTAGAAAGTTCGTATGTAGCTTTAGCCCAATAGCCGTTCCTGACCTGAACGTGATTCCCGAAAGAAGCTTGCCGTATCAAGATTAAGTCGTATAAATAAAACATGAATATATAGTATTGAGAGAAACTGTAAAGATTAGAACGACACGATAGTCAGAAGTGAACACCCACAGCAAGGAATAGTGGAGCATAGTATATCTCGCAAAGGCCTTGAGAGATACCTCCTCCGGACGGTCGCTATTCGCATCGCCAAGATGGCCGCCTATGCCAAACGGAAACAGAGTAAAGAACGCTGCCGTGAAGTAGTCCGGGTCTGTAAAGGCATTCATTGCGGGTAAGTGCTGTGTCGTCTTGTAAGAGATATGCGGCAAGCGAGAATTATCGTTTGGTGCGCCCTCCCAATCACTTTGGACATCAACAGCATCGTCTTCTCCTAGCTCGGAACGGTCAGGATCCTGCTCTTGGAGGATGGCCTGGAGGCTTGCCAAAGTGGCCGGGATGGAGTGGAGATCTTGACCGTGAAAGTCGGAGAAAAAGGATCGGCTGAGAATGCTGCCGGGCTCGGCGTCCCTCTCCTCTGCATCTAGCTCGTTCTCAAACAGTCCATTCTGTAAGGTCGTAGTATAGCTTTCCCGTTCGTCTTCCACCGGGGTATCCGTCGAGCCTGGCTCGGGACCTAATGTCATAAAGGCGTCTCGGATCTCCTGAGGAATGTGGTAATCAGGCCAAGAGTTCAGAACAGAGTAGTCGACGACCACCGACTTGTAGTCGGGATTATTGGCACACAGCCATAGCAAGGCATTCACGACCTTCGCTTTGTCGACAGAGCAAAACCGCGCAAGGTTCTCCTCCGACGGCGGGGTTCCACGGTCCCAGCTGACGGTGATCGTTGTATGATCTCGCAACCTTGCGGCTGGTAAGATCTTCAGAAGCTCACTCGGATCCTGCCTTACGGCGACAGAATGACCCCGACTGCCTCTATAACTGATCCCACTCTTAGCACCCGAGGTAAGTTTTAAGAATATGCCAACAACATGAGCCCGTGCTATAAAAGCCTCTTCGACAGTATTGAGATTCTTCAGAGCCTCTGAGTAGTCTTGACAAAACAGGCAATTGACAAAGTTACCAGCCGAGAGCGGAGGGATAGCCCGTTTTACAATCGCCGAGTTACAGGTCGTACACAGGCCGACCATCTCGTCTCTGACGGCGCAACAGTCAGGGGCCGTCTTCGTCCTCTGAAGGAAGTACTGTAGGTCGTCGGTTTGAAGGCTAAGCCTAACCATCTCGTCCTCCTGGAACAAGCCCCCACAAATCCCACACGGTAAACGTCTCGAGGCATCCGAGATCGCCCTCTGGTAATCCCTCATACACCTCATCTGTTTATAAGAGATGATCTCCTCTAGAAAATCGGCCGAAGCCTGCTTCATATACTGGTACTCCTCATCTAGGAAAGATGGGAGAACACCATTGAAGGCAACGATACGTCCTTCCGTGAGTAATTTCTGCTGGGCCTTCTGAGCTTGAAGGGCAGCTTTGTGGCGCTGAATAGCCTGTCTACCAGCCTCATCCCGCTTCTCCCGATCGCGACGATGAACCTCCTCTTGTAGATCTCGTACAGCTTGCCTCTGAACGATTCCGAGAGACCTCTGATTCCTTTGCCTTTCCACCTGTTCTCGAAGTAGCGTATCCTCCGCCTTCCTCGCCTGGATAGCAAACTCCCGTTCCCGCTTCTCGGCTCGCCGCAACTCCAGCTCTTGATCACGCAAGACCCTCTTATGCTCCGCCTCTTTAAACTTTGCCAGCTTGATTTCGGGCGTCCCTCTCTCTACCGCGCTGGACTCGTCCCTCGAAAGAAAGTAAGTCTCTCTTCCTCTTCTCTTCTATACTTAACAGCCTACGCTCCTCAGCAAGCTCAGAGTCCCTCTTAACCTTTGCTAGCTTACTCTCCTCCGCCTTCCTCGCCTCTTCAGCAGTCTGATGGCGTAAGAGTGCTTGCATAGCAGAATCATCCCGCGCCTCCCTATCCTTGCTACGCAGTTCCTCTTGCTGATGAAACCTCGCTCGCCCCTGTTGTAGCCGATTCTCTGCATCCCGCGCCACAATAGCTTTATGGCGTAGGAGAGCCTGTGAAGTGGTCGCCTCCTGGGCCAGCCTATCTCTACGACGCAGCTCCGCTCGGTGGTGAGCAGTTCGCCTGCGCTCCTCAGCCGCATGCTCAAGAGCTCGAATCTTCGCGCGTTGCTGTTCAATTCTCGCAGCCAAGTCTTGCCGACCCTGCCCCTCAGTACTCAGGAACGATTCACCTAGCGAGTTAGAAGGTTGAGAGGTAGAAGGGGTAAATAGAAAGGGGGTAGACATAATTAGGACCATCACAAATAGTATAAGAATGTATAAAGGGTCTTTGATAACAAAATTAACAACAATATAATACTTACCAAGAACCAAACTGCACCTTAGATGGTGCACGTGCCTTAGATGGCGCACGGATTGAGAGGAAGCTGCTACAAGGTCGAAACGCTGTATAAGAAAAGAAATATCAATACCTATAAGCATGTCACATGAGAACGGAACGGAAATACTTTTTAGAGCTGAGGACCGAGGACGCTAGCGCCAAAAAAAAAATCCTCGGAGAAACCCAAGCTCTGGGAAGCGCCAAGGCCGGATCAAAGAATGGCCGAAGGCCCCGCGCTCTCTTCTCTTCGAAGAACCTTCTTATTTTAGCTTCCGCTAAAATTTCGAAGGCAATGCTTCATGAGCGACCGCGCAAGTAAAGCTCTTGCAGAGGCCTCCCTGCCAGGAGAGCCTCGAACATACGATGCCAGATCGAAACGTAGTGGGGTCCCTCTGACTACCCTTTACTATCGCGATCATGGGCGGCCCTCGAGAGAAGAGAAGGCCCAGGGCCAACAGTATCTCATTCCATCGGAGGAGAAAGCCCTCGAAAAGTATTTGAAACTAATGGCTGACCTCGGGAATCCTGTGCGAATCAAGTGCCTGCCTACCCTCGCCTTCAGTATCGCCCGCCAGCGTTCGACGAATAAAGCAGCCAAGCCTCCAAGCAAGAACTGGCCTCAGGGCTTCCAGAAGCGTCATCCAGCACTCAGATCACGACGAGTAAGGGCGATGGCCTGAGAATGCCACGAGAATAACGTCTATGATAAGATAACACATTGGTTTGAGGTGATCGAAGAGGTATTACAAGATCCGGCCATCCTCGCCGAGAACGTCTATAACATGGACGAGATTGGAGTCATGCTGTGCATGCTTGGCTCTATCAAGGTCCTAATAAGTAGGGACGACCCGCGAGACTATAGAGGCGCGGGCGTCATGCGCACGATGGTTACCGCCATCGAATACATTAGTGCAAACGGTAAGTCTTTGTTACTAATGATTATCTGGCCAGCTATAACCCATCGAAGCAACTGGACCACGTTCCCCACCCCTAGGTGGCACTATGCGTGCTCCGAATCTGGATACACCGACTCTAAGATCAGCTTGGAGTGGCTCAAGCGCGTGTTTGATCCCCAAACGAGAGAACAGGCTAACCAGAAACCCCGGGTGCTGATTTGTGACGGCTTCGGGACGCACGAGACCCTCGAAGCCTTAGAGTTTTGTTTCGAAAACAACATTATCCTGTGTCGCCTCCCCTCCCACACCTCCCACAAGCTCCAGCCCTGCGACGTCGGAGTGTTTGCCCCCTTGAAGGCAGCCTACCGCGATGAGGCTGAGAGGCTGTTCCAAGGAGGGGCAAATACAGTCGGCAAGCAACATTTCACCTCTCTGTACAGCCCTGCGAGGGAGAAGGCGTTCACGAAGAGAAATATCACGGCCGCATGGGCGGCCTGTGGTTTGTTTCCGTTCAACCCAGACAGAGTCCTCAGGGTGACACCGAAGCCCCCCGCTCAATCAACTGTTCCGAGGGCCGATGAGATAAGGGTAGGTTCTTGTCATCAAGACGAAGTACCACAAACGCCTGTAACGCCAGTGTCAGCAGAGGGCCTTGCGTCACTGCATAATCTGATCAAACAGGATGCTCATACGCTTAATGGGACGAGTATACAACGCCTGGAGAAGCATGTACAGAAGCTTGTCGATGCCGCCCAGATATCCTTCGCCGAACGTGCCCTCCTCCATGATCAAAAACAGATGTTGACTAGAATGAACAACGAAGCTAAGGTTCGCCGATCAACCCAGTCACTCGTACTCGGGAAGGCGAAGGTGATGAGCTTTGAGGACATCGAGGTGGCACGAGCAGCGCGTGCTGCGAAGGAGGTCATCAAGGGCAAGGGGAAACGTGGTCGGAAGCGTAAGAGTACTGCAATAGAGGCAGATGATCCGGAGCCAGACGCAGAACCAGACTCAGAGCCAGACTCAGAGCCAGAAGTGGCGCGTGCTGCGGAAGAGGTCATAAACGGCAGGGGAAAACGTCGTCGAAAGCGTAAGAGTGTTACGCCAGAGGCAGATGAGCCAGAGCCAGAGCCAGAAGTGGCGCGGACGATCGAGGCGCCAGTATGGACGGCACCAGTTGCGCGGATGATATGAGACTGTTGCACGAAAGAATGGAGTATTGTTTCCCACATCCTTTAGTTCGGATTTGGTTTTATGGAGGTAGGAAATCGGACACAAGTAATCTTAATGTTCGTAGCATTCTCGGCGCAATAGAAGAAGACGGAGTTATGGTTCGCCTGCAAGCCATTAGCAAGCAGTCTTTGTGTCAAGGCCAGATCGTCTAACTCAAGTGTTTGACACCCGGTTCGCAAGAGCGCCTTGAGAAGTATTGCGGATAGCTCTGAATCTCTCTATCCCTCTCAGCTACTTCAGCGTTCCACCTCTGACGATCCTGCGTGCCTTTCTTGACCTGACAACATCTCGGTACTGCGAGGACCCTCTTCCCTGTGTATTCTGTCGGGTCTATTTGAAACAAGAGGACTTTGTTGGCGAATGCTCCTCCGTCGTTATCCACTTCAATAATGCTAATTGCCAGCACTTCTGGGTTTGGATCGTCGGCAGGAACAAGGTGATCGAATGTAACTCCGTAGTAGTCGATATGGCTAAAGCAATGGGTAACGGTCAGCTAACAATAATAGGGTACGACGTTCTCAGCAATGCCCACTTACTCTAATGGTCTTCTTCCTTCCATTGCCCATGCCAAATACTCATCTCGCACGGCTGGAATACTACCCTCCTCGCCATACAGCGCCCGATGTGTAAGGCTCGCGAGCTCTAACCCTCCTGGCTGCGGAAAGCGCACAATCTTGTCCCATGATGTCTTCGGAAGAAGCTTCTGGATCGACTCCAGCGGCCCTTGAATCTGGATTCTGAGTGGCTTGGCAGGTGGTGGAGGATGGAGACGATGACACGGGCTGTGGATGCAAGGAGGAATGAAAAGCTCAAGAGCCATCGATATCTGTGGGTCGCTCTCAGTTGAGAGCTGAAGCAAAGTCGTGGTAAGGCACAAACCCCAGACAGCTGAAAAGTTAACCTTCAAGGGGCAGATAATACTTGTTGCCAAGACGTTTGGCCTGGTATCTAAGGCATGCAGTTTCCCGCCTACGGATCCGTAAAGGCGGGGCAGTCGTAAGGTAACGGGATCGCCATCAACACCACCTTCTGCTGGATGCTTCACAGTTGCTATTATCATCGGCACGCATTGCACGCATTACACGTGAGGTAAGTCTAGTAGCTGCTACCATAACAGAACCTCTTATTAGCGATAGGTTAGGATGTGTGATTCAACCACGACGTTTTACTCCTGCGGTCACATCAAAAGCCGAAATGTAATAAGCAACCCTTGCTTGACCCCTTCGACCTGCGTAAAGAATTATAAGGAAGCAAACGACCCTAATAACTGCGGCGACACGGCCTGCAACACGCCACCCTCCTCTTAAAACGATCCACAACGGTGTTGTCTTCGAGACTACGTTCGACGTCGTGATTCGATTCGCGAAGCAGGAAACGTATACCAGTTGACGGAGAAGCGGTCAGCGTGTTTGCTCGAGTACAGTATTAGCTGCTGTTGCATTCTGAGTGTCCTTGGTAACGTTTTGTAGCCATTTTGGGGTCAAGAAAATGGATCTGAGGTCGCCTCATCTAGGGACTCGCCCTACTATGTTTTATCGAGTTCAGCATCAAGATTCATTCACCATCTTCGAAAACAACATCTTTGAGTCTAATGGCCACTACTGCATAGCATATAGCCATTGGCTCAATCGCCAGAAAGTAAATAGACACTTAGATTGGCAAGATCGGTCTGTCGAACCTAGCCCATTTATCTCGGTCTTTGATAACAAAGGTACGCGTATATAAACCCTTGAGACAGAGACCAGTGTTCTGAGATCATCATTAGCCAATGCTCTGAAACGTGTTCAACACCACCTGAAGCGTTGTCATCAGAGGGTGTTAATGGCGCAAATATCGTCGCAACTGTTAACTCCAACACACCTAGAGATTAACTTCAAGGAGAAAACAGTGCATCTCCCTGTCTGGACGGATGAGAGAGACACGGTGTTTGTCTCCACGTCGGATTTGCGACACTACTTGCAAATTGATTTTGCAACCAGCGATAGTTCAGAGTGGCTGGCGTTGGATTACATACCCGGATGGCGAATTGCGGGTATCCAGCGTTTCAATTAATCTAAGTATGAGAATACTGAATTGGAGAGTTCGAAGAAAGTTATAAACCTATCATCATAGCTTTTGCTTCCACAGTTGCCCTGATCTTCTCATGCTTAGACAACAATTTATTCCGTGCCTCGTCATACAATAACTTTTCCTTCTCAGAAATCTCTCTAGTTGTTTCACCATAGCCAACATCGTGCCAAGTTTCCCAGAACTCAATCAGATCCCAGGCTATACCGTCTTCCATCACATCTTGCCACTCCTTGAATCCTTCGTAGTCTAGGAAGAAGTCGATATCTGCAAGCCACCAATCGTACAGGACAGTCTCAATTCCGTGATCCAATTCACAAAAGAAGTCGAAATCAACAGTTTCAGAATATTCATCTGCATATTTGAGCCTCACCACGTCGTCGTCAACAATCTTCGTCCACACACAATCGGAGAAAAGCTGGTGGGAAATCCAGTCGAGCGGAGCTCTAGCTCCAAAGTTCCGTGCAAAACAAGCTAGGTAAACGCCAACTTCCCAGGGCCCATACCCACGGCTAGCATGCTGGAGATCCCTCGCGATACAGCATCGTAATTCTGCAGTCGATAAAGGTTGAAGCTCGGGGCCACTTGGACGAAATTGCTCCCACTGAAGCCCACGATCCATCAAGGTTTGCAGGGAGACCGTGTGTAGGACATACTTCTCGGGTATAGCCCATTCAAAAATGATCTCGTGAGAGAATACCCCTGGTTCCGGGAGCCTGCACTCCTCTGCCAAGAGTCGTGCAGCATGGACCCGGGCAGGTTCTTCATGTGTGGCAGCTGGGATCTCAATGAAAGCGACAGCAATATCTGCTGGTGACTCGCCATCCTCATATTCCTTCTCAAAGGCACGCTTCACCGTGTCGACGATGCGATCACTGACTGACACTAAGGCTGTAGGCTCTCGATTGTATTTGTTCGCATGCTTTCGAAACTCATCGCGGAGCTCTGTTCGGGATAATGGATCGCCTTTTGGTGCTTTAGCGGAGGCAAGTTGCCCAGCACTGCCTTTAGAGTATACTCGAGTGTATATCTTGCGATTAGCCATGGTTCGGGAGGGTAGTAGGCATGTTACGAGTTTCCGGCCCAGCCGTCACAAGAATGCAGGGCCTGCTCTTCTGTTCAAAGATTTTGTTCATGATTTTTATGCTTGAAACAATTACGCTAGGCATTGAAATGATTACCAAGCTGGATGTGGCGACCACCGCGCACCACAGTACCTCGCAACTGTGGGCCTTTATGCCTAAGGCCTTATAAATGAAATTACAACGTAAATATTGCGGGGTTGTTTCGCACCAACCAAAATCGTCTCGCTTTGATCCGAGGTACAGATCCGCGTGGCGATCTTGTATGAATCTGTACGCTATAATAATCACAAAACTAATAACGATTTTCTGTATCGTAATAAGACTTTAAAGTTCAAATAAAACTTTTTTATAAGTATTAGTAATAATATAAATTCGATTGTAAAATTGTAATAAAAAAAAATTTATTATATTATAAAAAAATACTTTTTATAAATCAAATATAAAAACGATAATACGAATATAATTTTTTAGTAAAAAAAATTTAAAATATTTGAAAATAATTACAAAATATAATTTATAAAAAAATATAAAATATATTAAAATATATACAAATTTTAAAATATTTAAAATTAAAATATTTATTATTTTTTTCAATATATAAAATTTTTTATTATACAAAAATAAATATTAATATTAATAAATAGTTTATATTAGTAATTTAATAGTATTATTAATTTTTTAATACTAATTATATATTTGTATTAATTATTTTATAATACAAATATTTTTATAATATTAATAAATAGTTTATATTAATAATTTAATAATATTATTAATTTTTTAATATTAATTAAATTATAGTATTAATTGTATTTTAATATTAATAATTTTTTAGTATTAATTTAATTTTTATATTAATTATTTTTTAATATAAAAATTTAATATATTTATATAATTTTAATTTGATTTCATGATTTTATAAATTTTATTTAATAATATTAAATAATTATTATTATTAAAATAATGTTTTTAATTATAATAATTGTAAATAATAAACTAGAAATTAATATTCGAATAATATTATTTGAAAATAAATAATTTATAATTATAATTATTCGAATAATATTAATAATATTATTAATTTTTGAGAAAATAATTTTATTTGATTATATATATTAAATTATATAATATTGAAACGTTCGAGAACAAATCACGAAATATTAAAATCTTAATCTAATATCAATAATTCAATTCTATTTACTTTTTCTTAAAAAGAGTATTTTTTTATCTATATAATTAAACAGAGTAAACGTAAAATTAAAAAGTGAATATTAAAGTAATTGTTATCAAAAGTAATAGAAATTATAATTAAAATTATTTAATCGATCGCTTAAGTAATCATATGATTGAATCGATACTAGTAATTCTTTTTTTGAGAGAAGACGTTCTTTTCAACTCGTAAACCAAATATAGAAAAAAGTATTACCGCGATTACTAATGCGCTATTCCACTACCAAATACTAAAAAAAAATTTAATCGTGAATTAATCGCCGTTACGTATTATAATACTTGATCGATTAAATTAGATTTAAAAGAATTCTTTTAAACTCGGTATTTATAATCTTCGAATCAATCGAAAACTCTATTTTTAAAAACATTGAAAATATCGAAAAATACTAAAAATATTAAAACAATAATTACACGTTTCTTTTTTTAATATTGTTTTTTTCAATGATCGCTTTTTTTATTATTTTCGTTTTCGTCGATTAATTTTTAGACTTCGAGACGTTATATTTATTTCTATATTTTAATATTAAAATAATTAATATTAATAAGCGATTTAAATACTTTATTAATATTGGATTTAGTTATAATATCAATTGAATTATTATTTTTAACAATTTATCGAATCTTCGAGAATTTTTTACGTTTATACGATTGTTTAATAATTATAATATTGATCATAAAACGCTTTTTTTTAATAATATCGAATTTGATTATATATTCGTAGAAAGAAAAGAAATCAATACAAATAATTACGAAAATTAAATTCAATTCGAATCGTTTTATAATAAGATCAAAAGTAATAAAAATCGAGATTTTTATGTCGATTTCTATTATTATTATATATAGTTTAGAAATTAAAATAATACGAGTAATTTTTTTGTACTTCGTTAAATTCTAATAAAATAAATTGTTTCGTAAATCGAATTGTTTATCGCTATAAGTTTTATTACCAAAAATAATAATATATTCGATTTGCGAATTAAAGTTTTTATTTATAGTAAAAAAATTGTTTACAAAAACGAAAAATTTCGTTAAATATAAATTCAAACAAAAAAATCGAAGTTTATAATTGAAATTGTCTATTTATTATTATAATCGTTTATTCAATACTATAATTTGTTTTTTTTCAAAATATTAATATTAAATTATCGTCGATATATTATACGCAATTTTCGATTGATAAATAGAATTAATGTATACTTTTTGAGTATATTACTCGAAATACGTTTATTTATAGAAATTTGATTTCGAATTAATTAAATTTAAACGTTTGTTTTATTCTTTTTACGAAAATATAATCTCATTTTTAGTTTTATTTACTATTAGTTTGTATTCGTTAAATAGTAAAAAAATATTCGACGTAAAAAACTTTATAGACTTAATTAGCAATTTGACCTTTTATAATTTAAAGTTTTTTAATTCTACAAAAATTTAATCTCTTAAAATGAACGTATCGTCGATTTATATATTGATTATCTCGAATAAAATATAATTATTTTTCGTAATAAATAAATAAAAATCGAAAATTGAAAATTCTATCGAAAACTTATTCTTATAATAAGTATTATACGTTTTATATTAGTACATTCTCGTTTTCGAGACTCTATAAAGAAATTTAATTACTTTAAAAACGACGTTTAATAAAAATTTATTTGTTATTTTTTTCGAAAATTTAATAAAAATAATACGTACTAATAAAATTATTAATTATACGTATATTTAAATAATATTTCTTAAATAAAAATTGATTTCTTTGGATTTGAGAAATAAAATTAAAACGACGATAATTTGTTGATTGATATATTAAATAATCGAAAATTGAATCAATATTATTTTTTTGTTTTTATCGTTAAATATTTAAATCACAAAACGAAATTTCTCGTATAAAATTACTGTTTTTATACTTTTAATCTCGTTTACTAATTTTAAATCGAAGATTTATTAATTATTAATTTTTTTCGAATTATTGAAAATCAATTTAAAATTTTTTTTCGCGATTAATTTATTAATTTCTTTTCTATAAAAAACTACGAATAAATCGCTTAAAGTAATAATAATTTTTTTTGCACGAAAATCTATAAACAATTGTTTATTTTTAGTTTTTTTTTCGATCAAATAAATTTTAAAAATTTTTATATTTATATAAATTATTATATAAATGTATTTATTGAAATTGAAAACGTAAAAAAAGATTTTTATCGCAATTCGAAATAAGTATAAATTTTCTTTCGAAGTATATAAAGTTTTTTTAGTCGAGCGAAATAAATTAAATATATTTTTTTTTGTTTTCGAATTTCTTTTAAAGAAATTTGATTTTGAGTTTAAATCCTTTAATAAGTTTTCTTTTAATAAATGATTTTTTTATTGTTTTTTGAATTGTTTAAAGTTTTAATAAAATAATTTTATTATAATATTATAAAAACTTTTTAATTTATTTAATAATTGTAATTAATATATTTCTCTATTTACTACTAAAAACGTATACAATTCTTTTTATTTTTTGTTTTTTTTTTCAAATAAATACGTTTGAATTTAAAGATAAATCGATTAAATAATAATTTTATAAATTATTTTTTATTCGTAAAATGTCGTTAATTTAGCGAATAATGTAATATTTTCGAATTGCGATTATTGTACTTTTTATCGTTTTAGTTTTAATAGTAATTAATATTGTAAATACGTTTTATTATAATATTCGAAAGTAAATATCGAAAACAAAAAATGTAAAAATAATATTATTTAATTTCGTCGTATTATTAATTATTTTGATTATTATTTAAAATCGCTTTTTTTTTTATAAATCGAGAAATTCTCGAAATAATATATTATATGCACGTTTTAATAAAACGTAGTATCTTTTTATTAAATTAATCGAATTATAAGTTTTTATTAATATAATTTTCGAATCAATATTTATATTTTTAGTATTATCGCGGAATTCTTTAGAATTGAAATTCGTTTCGAGATTATAAATAGCAAATATCGATAATTCAAAGTAAATATCGATTTAATACACTCAAAAAACGTTTTATATTTTTTTTATCGATATATTTACAAAGAATTTCACGATTTGAAATATTATAATTTCGTTTACGATTTGAAATACTAGTTTTCTATCGATTTACAATACGTTTAAATAAATAAAGTAATTGAAATTATAATCGTCGCGTAATATAAATTTGAAACGATCGAAAAATTTATTATTCATTTAATATTATTAATAGAATTTCGTTATTTTTTTAATTTCTTTGAAATTCGTAAAATGTTTTTTACGTTTTAATACTCGTACGAATTTAACGATCGATAAATATTCAAAGCGTTTGTACAATCGTTTGAGTTTCGTTTTAATTAAATAATAAATAGTAAAATCGGTTTTTGTCGTAAAAATTTTACAATTACTATAAATTAAATTTTCGAGTAAATCAAATAATATTTAAAAATGTTTAAACGTTTTAATAATAAGTATATATTGTTTATTTCAAATAAATATATTATTAAAATTATCGAATTTAATTCGCAATTTGTTTATATTTTAAAAATACAATAAAAAAAGTACGTTTATTGAAATTACGTGAAATGTAATACGTTCAATTGATATATCGATATTAATAATTTTAAGAAATGAAATTTCGTCGATTTTAAATTTGATTATTATTTTTTCAATTTTAAATTCGTTTAATTTGACGTTTTGAATTCGTTAAAAAGTCAAATATTGACTTTCGTTGATAATCGATCGTTGAACGATATTAATATCGATTATAATATTTATAAAAACGTTTAATGCGTAGTAATTCGTCAAATACGTTTTTGTATTAATAGATATTGAAAGCGGTTTCAATTATATTGTAATACTCGATATCGTATAATAAATTGATTAATAATCGAGTAATTCGATGATTCTAAGTTTATTAATCGTATTGTAAAATGTTATAAAGTAATTGATCGATCGCGTAATATTGTTTTTATGTAAATTTTTTTTTTTGACAAATTTAATAATAAATTGTTTATATTTCTTAATAATATCGAGATTTAATTTTTTGAATTCAATTACAAATGAAATTATTTTGTTTTTATTGAACGATTTCGATTTCTTAAAATTGTTATACGCTTTTTTTTTCTTTTTTAGTGTATAGTAAATATTTCAATAATTCGAGTTTTTATAAACGAAATACTTTTTTCGTTTTAATATATTGTCGATTTTTTGTAATTAATTCGATTATTATATTAAATATTTTTATTGTAATATTTGCAATTTGCGAAATATAATTTGATTATATTTCGATAAATTTTTTTTTTTTCGATTATAAAAATTTTAAAAATTGTTTTTATTTTCGTTTAAAGTAAAATCGTATTACGAACGTTTTCATATATCACTTGAAAATTCGATAAAAATCGAAGAAACGTTTAATAGTATTTTAGTACGTTTTAACAAACGTAATAAAATTTGTTTTGTATAATAGTTTTTATTCGTATATTCGAATGTAAATTAAATTGTTTTTGAATTAGTTTTTAATACAATATCTCGAAATATTCGAGAGTCGTTTTATTTGAATTTTACGCTCGAATTGACGCGAGTATAATCGTATTCTATTAATTGAATATTTTATTTTGACGTTTTTCGATTTTAAAATTCGATTTTACAATTTTAATTATTTTATTGAAAAATAGACTTTTTTTAGCGAGTTTTTAGTAATAAAACTCGTTAGTTTCGTCGATAAATATAATTGAAAACGCGTTATAATAATTTTCAAATTTAATATTTATTTTCGAATATAAGTCTTCGAATATTCGTATAAATATATTTAATAAGTTTTTTTTTTCGTAGTATTTGAATTTATTATTATAAATTTTTATAAAAATAATTAATTCTTTATCGAAATTAAATATTATTTAATTCTCGCGATCGAAATTGTATATTGATCGATTAAAATCCTTTGATAATTTTTTAGTTTTTAGTAATAATAAAAACGACGAATTTCGTTTCGAGTTTTCGTTTTTTAATAGTAAATCTAATAATAATATTCTATTGTACTTTTAGAATTGTTTTTAGAGTATCGTACGTTCGAGTAACGTCGTTTACTCTATAAAAAGTTTTGTAATAAGTTTTAATAATTGAAAAGAAAAATTCGAAAATATTAATATTATTTTTTTAATTTTCTCGATAAAAATAATAAAAAACACTAGTTTTCGAATTTGTTTTATTTTTGAATCGATTGTATTTTTTTATGAATTGAAATTTCTTATTAAATTTATTTTTATAATTTCTTTATGCGATTATTTTGATTGTTTTTTCTTATTTGCAATATTTATTAATATTTTTAAAACTTTAATAAATCGTTTTTTCGATATTTATATTTCGTTTATTCGTAAAATTTTACGTAGTTTTTTTTTTGTATTTTCGTTTATTTTTTTTTTAAATATTTTTTTTGTTTATTTTAAAAATACTTTTTTATATTTTATTTATAATTTATAATTTCGATTATTTCTCGTTTTAAAACTTTGTATTTATTTCAATATATATTATATTGAATCAAGAAATAAAAAAAGTAATAAAAAAACTTTTTTTTGATTAAAATCGTACTTTGAGAGAATATAATCGTACTTTCAAAGAGCATTTTATTGAGTCGTATTGTATTCGATAAATATATTAGTTCGATAAGTTTTCGTATCGAGTTTATAAAAATTGTTTTTAATATTATTTAATAAATTATAATACAATACTTATTATTAATACGCGATAAAATGTAAAGTAAAAAATCAATTAATTTTAAATCGAGAAAAACAAAACGAACGTAGAATCGCAATATTCTTTGGAGATTTAATAGTTTTTTTTAGTACAAATAAAAACTACTTTTTTTTACGTTCAATTGAATCAATAGATTATATATAATTTGAATTTTTTTATTCGATCGATTTTATTTAATTACTGTTTTTTTGTAAATAATTTTACTATTTTGTAATCGAATGAATTCAATTACTAATTAATATTAAAACGTTCGAAAACAAATCACGAAATACTAAAATCTTAGTTTAATGTCAATAATTCAATTCTATTTGCTTTTTCTCAGAAAAAGCATTTTTTTATTTATATAATTAAATAGAATAAACGTAAAATTAAAAAGTGAATATTAAAACAATTATTATCAAAGACAATAAAAATTATAATTAAAATCATTTAATCGATCGTTTAAACGATCACATAATTGAATCGATATATAATAAAATTTTTATTTTGTATATAAAATAATAATTATTTATTTTTACGATAATTTTTACAAATATTATATCAAATAATAAAAAAACAAAAAAAAAAATATTAATTAAAAAAGTTTATTAATTAAAAAAATTTATTAATTAAAAAAATATTTTAAATTTAAAATAATTTTATTTATTTATTAATAAAATAAAATTATTATATACTAATTAATAAACTACGAATTTTAGTAATTAATAATAATAAAAATAATATATATAATTCGTATAAATTAAATTTGTAATTAATAAATTAAATTTAAAAATTTGTATATTCAATTTTAAAAAAATTATTATTATATTATTTTAAAAAATAAATTTATTAAAAATATTTGAAATAAAAAATTTAATATTAATTGTTTTATAGAAATATTATAATAATACGAAATAAAATAAATATAAAAAATATATATTAAAATTTAATTTACGTATATTTTTATTATATTATAAAATTTAATTTTATACGAAAAATTTTTTTTAATCAAATATTTATAAAATATAATATGTAATTAATTTTTTTTTTTTATAATAATTATAAATATAATATTTATATAATTTTAATATAAAAATAAATATTTAAAACAAAAAAAAAAAAATATTGTATATTTTATAATAATCAATATACTTTGTTTCGATATTTAAAATATTTTATTATATTAATAATATTTATTATTTGAACGAATTGTAATAAGTTTTAAAAAATAAAATTTTATATTTTTAAAATTCAAATTATATTCGATATTTTAAAAAACAAATAAAATATACGAATTAAATATTACGTAAAAATCAAATAATATATAAATACTAAAAAATGTATAAAAATCAAATAATATATAAATACTAAAAAATATATAAATATTAAATAATATATAAAAATTAAATAATATGTAAAAATCGTTTAATATATAAATATTAAATAATATATAAAAATTAAATTATATATAAAAATTAAATAATATATAAAAATCAAATAATATATAAAAATCAAATAATATATACATATTAAATATTTTATTTTAAATTAATAAATCGATTTTTTTAAATAAATTAAAATTTAAACGAATTCAATATAATATTATATTATTAACGAAATATAAAATGTACGTAAATTATATTATAAAATCATTTTTTGATATTATTTTAATTATTTTATATTTTTATATAATACGACGAAACGTATTGTCGATATAAACTTTTCGTATACGTTTTCGATTTTTAATATTATTTTCGTATTAATTTAATATATTATAATAATTGAAATATAAATATAATAAAAAATAATTATAAATTAAATTTAATTTTAAATATTTTTTCGAATAATAATATTATATTAATAATCGAATTTTGAAACGTATAATTAAAAATTCAATTTTAATATTTTTAATATATTTTAAAAGTTTTTAATATTATATTCGAATTTATTTAAAATAAAAATAAATTTTTTTTTAAAGAATTTTTACAAAAAATTCGATTAATAAAAAACGATATTAATATATTGTACATAATTTGTTATATTATTTATTATTATAATAATAATATATTACAATTTTTAATATTAAATTTTTTTTTTCAAATTACTATTAAAATTAATAAATACAATTTTAATATTACTTTAAAATACATTAAAATATAATAATTAAAATCTAAAAAAAAATCGAAAAAAAAAAATATAAAATATTTTTTAATTATAATTTTTTTATTTAATAATATAAATATATTTATAATATATATTTTAATATTAATTTTTTATTATATAAAATTTTATTTTAAAATTTTTAAATAATAAAATTATTAATTAAATTGTTTTTTAAAAAACGTTTTATATATAATAATTTTAATATTTCAAATATTAAATTAATAATTAATTTTTTTAAATTTATTAAAAAAACGAAAAAATCGAATATAAATAAAATTGTATTAATTATTAAAAAATAAAATTAATTTTTTCGATAGTTATTTTAATTGTAATTAAAATAAAAATCGTAATAATAAATATAAAATATTTTAATTTAATTATAAATTATTAAAAATATTTGAAATTGTTATATTAAAAATTATTAAAAATATAAAAATAATTTCATATAAAAATATAATACGAATATATTATTTAAATATTCGTAATTATTATTATAAAATATTAATTTACAGTAAAACGTTTATTAAAAAATTAAAAACTATAAAAAAAAAAATTAATATTTGTTTTAATTACGTACGAAATAATAATATTATAATACTTTATAAATTTCAATATAAGTAAAAAAACAAAAACGAAAAAAATCATTAAAAACGAATATTTGATATTGTATAAACTATAGAAATATTTTAAATTTTTATATTATTAATCGAAATAATTTAAATTTTAATACAAATTTTCAATTTACTTGAAATTTTATTAAATTGAATTCGTATATTTTAAATCAAAATAATT
The DNA here is from genome assembly GCA_014904845.1 of Acephala macrosclerotiorum. Taxonomy (NCBI): domain Eukaryota; kingdom Fungi; phylum Ascomycota; class Leotiomycetes; order Helotiales; family Mollisiaceae; genus Acephala; species Acephala macrosclerotiorum. The sequence goes on from MU119448.1 coordinate 81,272, forward strand.
CGAATTATATTATTATAATTCGAATTATTTTAATTTGAAATATAAATAAAATATATATACAATTTTGTAATATATTAAAATATTTTATTTTAAACGTAATTATTTTAAAGTATATTATTTTAAATCAATATAATTATAATTGTAATATTTCGAATTTAAAAATAATTTCGATATAAAATAATTTATTATATTATATATTTTTTATATAATTTTCGAAATTATTTGTTTTAAAAAAATCGAATTAAATTTCAAAGTATTAATATTACAAATAAATAAAATTCGATTTTTTAAAAAAAATCGATTTAAATTTTTTATTATTTAATTAAAATTTTTTTTCGATTAAAATTTTAAAAAATTAAAAATTCAAATACAATTTTTTATTACTTTGATTTAAAAAAAATCGATTTAAGTTTTTTATTGTATAATTATAAATTTAAAATCGATTTTTATATTTTTATTAATTAATATACGAAAGTTTTTAAAAACAATTATTTAAATAAAAAGTTTTTAATAAAATACGATTTAAAATAATAAATAATTTTTAAATACTTTAAATTTAATATTTAAAATATATTAAAATTAATTTAAATAAATTATTTTTTAATATTAATAAATATTACAAACGTTAAACGAAAAAATAAAAAAAAAAAAAAAAAAAAAAAAAAAAAAAAAAAAAAAAAACGAGAAATTAAATAAAAAAAAAATTTTTTAATTAAAAAAATTTATAAATTAAAAAAATTTAATAATATTAATATTATTTTGATTATTTACAAATATAATTAATATATTACGTATAAATTTAAAAATTACGTATTGTAGTTTTTTTTTATAAAAAAAATTATAAATAAAATAATTTTTTATTTGATATATATAATTGATATTAATATTAATTTAATAAATTATTTTTTTTTTTCGAAAAATATATTATTGAAAAATATCGAAAAATGCGTTTTTAAATATATTGAAAGAAAATTAATTCAAAAGAATAAAAAAATTGAAAAAATAAATTATAAATAAACTATTTACAAATAGATAAATAATTAATAAATTTACAAAATAAAAATAAAATTACGATTATTAAATTTTTAAAATTTTCAAAAAAAATAATTTTTTTTTTATTAATTATAAATTTATTCTAATAACGACTTTTTATTATTTTTAGTATAAAATCTATTATAAAATTTTTTATTTTTCGAATAAATTTTTGAAACGATTTTTTTTAAAAATTTTTTTATTTGTATAAAATTATTGTATTTATTATAATATTTTTTATATTATTTAAATCGATATTATTCGATATTAAATATATTTCGCAAATAAAATTAAAAAACGTATTATTAATTTAATATTATTATAATTATTATTCGAATTTTTTATATATAATTATTTTTAATTTTTTTATTTGAAATATATTTATTAAAATAAATATTTGCAAATATTTAAATAATTTAAAATTATTATTTATAAAATATTAATTTCAATATTTTAATAAAAAAATAAAAAATTTTCAAAATATAAAATTTTAAAAAATTTATGAAAATAATTCTTTATATAAATATAATAAAATATTTACCAAAGAATATACGAATTATTTTTTTCAAAATTAATTTTATTTGTTATATTTTTTTTGAATTCGCTTTAAAATATATCGTCAAAATACGAATAATAAGTTTTTAAATTTATTTAATATATTATAAAAAAAATTTTCGATTTTTTGAAATATATAATTATATTAAAATTTTTTTTATTATTGAATAAATTAAAATATAATTAATATTATTATATAAATTTTAAAAAATATTATATTTTATTTATCGAATATTATTTTAAAATTTAAATCGAGTTTATTGAAAATAATTCGTATTATTATTATAAAATTATACGTAAAAACATTCAATTGTAAAATTAATTAATAAAATATTCGAATTTATAATAATTATTATTTTTGATTACGTTTTTAATTTTATATTAATCTTTTCAATTTTTAATATTATTTGCGATTTTTAAATAATTACAATTATCGACGTCGTATTTTCGTTTATTAAATAAATGCGATTTAAATAAAACGAAATAAAATATTAATAATAATATAAAATAAATAATAATTAAATAAATTTTTTTTAATATTAATATTTGTAATATATTATTATAATAAAAATATTAATATAATAAAATCAATTTTTGTTTTTTTTTTAATATTAATATTTATTAAATGTTAATATAATTAAAATATTAATATAAAAAAATCAATTTTTTTTTTTTTTTTAATATTAATAATCGTTAAATATTATTGTAATAAAAATATTAATATAATAAAATCAGTTTTTGTTTTTTTGTATTAATATATTTATTTCGATAGCGTTTAACGAATACTAGTATCAAAAATAAAATTAAACTTTTTAACGTTAATATATTTATTATAATAATAATTGAAAATAGTAAAATTGAATTTTTTGATATTAGTATATTTATTATATTAATATTTGGAATTTTAAATATTATTAAAATATTATTAGTTTTATAAAATTATTTTAATTTTTAAATAAATAAATTTAATTTTTAAAAGTTTTAAAATATAAATAGATTAAAAGTTTTGATTTAATAATAATTTGTTTTTATTTTATTTTTTATATAAAAATTTTTAAAAATAAAATTTTTTAAAAAATAGATTTATTTATTTAAAAATCAAAATAATAAATATACGAAATATAATTGTATTATATTATAAAATTATTATTTATCGATATTTTAAAAATTAAAATCGAAAATTCAATTTTATATTAATTTTATTTTATTTATTATTGATTTATCGTTTAATTATTTACGTCGTTTAATTATATTAATCGTTTAATTACATTAATCGTTTAATTATACTCGTTGTTTAATTATTTACGTTATTTAATTATTTTTATCGTTTAATTATATTCGTTGTTTAATTATATATTTCGTTTAATTATATATTTCGTTTAATTACATATTTTATTTAATTACAATTTTCGTTTAATTATTTTTGATAGAATAGCGTTTTAATAATTTTGAAAATTTTAAAACTTTAAAATACTTCAAATATTTCGTTTTAATTAATCGAATTATATAACAAATTATTATATAATAAATAATCGTACAATGAATTAATATACAACAAATTATTATATAATAAATAATCGTATAACGAATTAATATATAACAAGTAATTGTACAACAAATCGTTATATAACAAATTATTATATAACAAGTAATTGTATAACGAATTATTATATAATAAATAATTATACAATAAATCGTTAAATAATAAATAATTGTATAATAAATTATTATATAATAAATAATTTATAAAATAATATATTGAAATTCAAATTATTTTTATTTGTTCGATATAAATAATTAATTTAATATTGTATTATTATTTTGACGAGATTATTTCGACGTTAAATTACTTTTAATTTCAGTATTTTTCAAATATTAATATTTTAATTTATTTTGATTAAATTATTAATATTAAAAATATTTTTAATAAAATAAAATTAATAATATTTTAATTTTTTTAATTAGATTATTAATATTAAAAATATTTTTAATAAAATAAAATTAATAATATTTTGATTTTTTTAATCAAATTATTAATATAAGAAAATAAAAATCTTAAAAAAACGTTTTTAAAATATAATTATAAAAAGAAAATTTTTAAGAAAATTTCTATATTAATATAATAATAAAATTTTTTTTTTAGAAAATTAAAATCTTTAAATTATTATAGTAATTAAAAGTAAATTTTTTGAAAAATAAAATTTTTAAAAAAATATTTTTACGAATTTAAAATTTTTATAAAACAATTTTTAGATTATTATATCGTTTTATAGTTTTTAAAAAAATTACTTTAAAGTTTTTATAATTTCAAATTTCAATTTTTGTAGTAATTAGATTTATATTACAAATATAAATAAAATAGAATAAATTTATTATATTTCGAAAAAAATTAAAAATATACAAATAAAATAAATAGAAATAAATAAAATTGTAATTAAATTTATATTATATTGTTTATTTTATATCGTTTTATCGTTTAATTATTTATATTATTTAAAATTTATATTATTATTTATTGTTTTTAAAAATAAAACTTTTTATAATATATTATAAAAAAGAAATTGAATAAAATAATATTATAAAAAATTAAATTGTATTAAATTTATTTTTAGAATTATAAATTCAAATTTGATTGTTTATTATATATATTTAAAAAAATTAATTTAAATTTTTATTGTATAATTGAACTTTTTTCGATTAAAATTTGAAAAATTGTAAAATTAAATTCGATTTTTATATTGTTTGAAAAAAGATCGATTTAAATTATTTATTATATTATTAAATTTTTTAATTAAAATTTCGCGGATTAGAAATTTAAATGCGATTTTTATATTTAGTTTTTTTAATGTCGTTTTTTTAGTACGTAGTACGTTTCGTTTTTGTATAATAATTTTTTAAATTATTCGTTTGAAAAATTAATATTAATTACAATTATTTAATATAGTTTTTTTATTAAATTTTAAAAAAATATTTTTTTTTTTAAACGTATTAAAAATACAAAAAAAGTTTTAAAATAATTATTAATAATAAAAAGTTTTTTATAAAATACGATTTTAAATAATAAAACAATTTTTAAATATATTAAATTTAAAATTTAAAATATATTAAATAATAATTCAAAATTTTTTTTTATAATTTTTAAAAATTTTTTTATATAAATAAAAATTAAAAAATAAAAGAAAATAA